>PVKE010000508.1:28785-140447 GCA_004027555.1 Craseonycteris thonglongyai | reverse complement strand
CGGACGGGGTTGGGGGATGGTTTCAGGACGATTCAAATACATTACATTTATTGTGCACTTTATTTCTTTTTTTAGATTTATTTATTTATTTATTTAATTTATTTTATTGTTTTTGACAGAGAGAGAGAGAGAGACAGAGAGACAGAGAGAGAACTGAACTGGGGGAGCTCCCAGTTCAGCACATGGTTCCGCACGGGCCGGGGCCAGGATTCGATCCTTGGTCCCCGGCGCTGCAAAGTGAGCGCTTAACCCACTGAGCCATCCCGGCTTCCCCTGTGCACTTTATTTCTATTATTACATTGTGATATATAATGAAATAATTACACAACTGACCATCATGCAGAATCAGTGTGAGCCCTGAGCTTGTTTTCCTGCAACTAGACAGTCCCATCTGAGACCAGTGCACAGTGCAGGGAATTGGCATGGACGGAAGTGGTAAATAAAATAATGAGTGGGCCACGAGTAGGCTAAAATAAGTGTTGGATTCTGACTTAAAGCCCGCCCCCAGATGCAGCTGTACCACTGAAGGACATCAACTCACTTGCCACTATAAAGTCTGCCACCAGATGCAACTTAATAGTCACTTGCCACTCACTGATAGAGTTTTGATATGAGTCTGCAAACAACTGATTATTATGGTCTCTGTGCAGTCAAACCTCTCTGCTCATGTTAATCTGCATTTGTAGCCGCTCCCGAGTGCTAGCATCACCACCTCAGCTCCACCTCAGATCATCAGGCACTAAATTCTCATAAGAAGCCACAACCTAGATCCCTTGCAAGTGTGCTCTTATGAGAACCAAATGCCACTGCAGACCTGACAGGAGGCAGAGCTCAGGCGGTAATGGGAGCTGCAGGGAGAGGCTGTAAATACAAGTGAAGCTTCTCTTGCTCGCCCACTGAGCACCTGCTGTTCGGTCAGGTTCCTAATAGGCCATAGACTGATTAACTGGTCTGTGGCCCAGGGGTTGGGGACCCCGGTTTTAGAAAGTCCCCCATGAATACTGAGTTAGAAAATACTGAGCTACTGCTCCTGGGGAAATACAGAGTTCAGTTCCTGTGAGCCTCTCACAACATATTTGTCAACTGATCTATATGTAACTTTGCTATTCGTTTAACCCATTTCCCATTTAGAAAAACCAGTGCATCTTGCTGCTGCATTCAGTTAATTTTAGATAAACACTCTTTGAGGCTGAAGCAAATCTTACTGGTTTTCAGTGTGAAAATTATAAAAACTGTTCTTGGAGTTATTTCTAAATAGAACTTGTCTCTAATCCTAATATAATAGAAATGTATGTGGTGATCAGTAATTACCAATTATTTTTTATAATATGAATGTTACGTTTTCTAGGACTTGACATTTTCAGTGATCAAGAATTGCTATATTTTGTAAATGAGCTTACCATTACTAAAAACAGAGTGCTATTAATAAAATGATGTCATTTGTTTCCAAAGACTATTGATATACTAGAGCAATGCAAAAATAAGAATAAAAGCAAGATATTTCCTGGCAAACTTTGGGGGTAAGGTTAGGACTGCAATCCACGAGTTCTCTCGGGGTAAACACCGCAGCCTCAAGTGCCAACGAGACTTCTCGGCGCAACCGGGAAATGGGTTAAAGACACCTATTTTTACATCTATATTTGATTCATTAACCTTAAACTCATGGTCAATAGCACTGTAATGCATGCCTGAACAAAGCTTATCTAATGTAGGTATTTTCTCCGCTAGGCACACAACAGCCTTCTTGCACTTAGGGAAACTGGACAGCCCTTGACTACACTTGAGGACCATTTTAAACAGCAAAATCACTAGCAAATGACACACCTGTGAAGAACGTGGTGCTGCCTAGATGGTGGATAGGCCACTTGCTTACTGTGTGAGATGAAACAGGAAGACAGAAAGCCGCCTTGTTTGACCTCAGCTGGAAGGGGGCACGTCGGGTGACTCACATAGTTAGTTCCCTGCTCTATGCGTGTCCACATATGACCATGCAGGTTGTGGGTGTTGACTTTGGAGGCTACTAATACACTGTAGCGAGCAGGTGAGCTGCACATATGGAACCTGCGAATAGTGATCAGGGGTGTATGGTAGCTAACCCGAGCTTCTGGGGCTGCCTGAGGTTGGAAGCTGGTAGCAGAGCCCTTGGACCACAGGGAACACAGAGAGCAGGGAGGTCACCGGATGCCCCCTGCGGCCCTGGGCTGGGCTGGCATCCCGATGGGTTCTCCACACACAGCAGCACACCAGCTGTGTACAGCAGTGTGTTCATGTGGATGGGAGGGAATACTTATTTTTATTCTTTGGACATGTAAATGTGAAGAAACGTAGTTTTGCAGGATTTTCACTTTGTAACCTCCTTCTGTATCCTGCACCTGTAGGTTTTTCAGAGATGAAAAACTCACTGGAGCTGGCTGTGTGTTTAGTCAGGAGCCGGAGCATCTGTGTAGATGGAAGGGAGGAAGGGGGGTGAATAAGAATTTCCCAGAATTCCCTCAGGCTTGGCTCAAGGGGAAGGTGAGGGATGTAGGGAGGAGGGCTGGGATGGAGCCCGGCAGCCTCTCCCCAACTCCCTGGCCTCCTAGGCCTCTCTGCAGACTTACCTCCACCCTGTTAATCTTCTAGAGGCTGAGTTTGAAACCATGGAGCATCCCTGGGTTTCAATCATCTTAGGTTCCCGGTTGTAAGTGAGGCCCAAAGAGGGGAGGTGCTTTACTTATCACCATACAGCAGAGCTGAAGCTGGAGCCCAGGCCTCTAGACTCTCAGACCAGTGCGCCCTCCCCATCAGCACAGTGTTTGCTGTTCGCTTTCACAGAGGCACTTTGCATGTGGCAGATGGATTTTTCCCTCTCCTTTTGCTAAGGACTGCTTTCAGTCCTGTGGGCAAGTTAGGAACTTGGACTGTGGAGTCAATGTTAGAATCTTGGCTTAGTTACTTACTGGCTGTGCAACCTGGAAAAAGTGCCTTAACTTCTCTGTGCCTCAGTACGTTTACTTTAACATAGGGGATGTTAATAATACCTATTATTCGAGGTTGCATTGAGGTTTTAATCTATTAATATTACTATTTCTAAAACATATAGAATAGCATCTGGCACAAAATTAGAGCTATGTGTTTGTTAAATAAAATTTATAAAATTGCTATATGATTTGGAGCAGATTACCTTTACTAGGCTTCAGTTTCATCATCTAAAAAATGGGAATAGATAATAATACCCACCAGAAAGGGTTGTCGTGATGACTCAATGTGACGAATAATGAGTTTAAGAAGCTTAGTGCGGAGTAAGCTTTAAAAAACTGTCAGTAGCTTTTTTATTATGGGCATTATTATTACTTGATAACTTTCTCCCAACTCAACCGGCAGTCTCCTGCCCTGATTTGAAATGAGAGGGAGGGAGAACGAACACAAAGGTCAGGCCAGGAGGAAGGGAGATGACAGGGCCCGTAGCTGAGGCCAGAGGTGGCTTTGGGGCCTCTCCCTGGCCGAGACCCTGAGACCAGCTGGATGGATGGTCCGGGAAATGAGCGGGAAGCTGTTCTCTGAGCCAGACCCGCAGAGGCTCTGAGAACCTGCAGCGGTTCCGCGGCTCAGCCTCCTGCTCTGGCTTTTGTTTTACAAGGGTAGCTCCTCCACCTGCCCAGGCCTCTGGGCGAATGTGTGGCTAAGGACCCTGCTGAGCAGCCATGCGAGTGCCCCTCGGGGGAAGTGGGTGCATGCAGAAAACTCCCTTCTGAAGTTCCTCTGGAAGGCTCTGAATACACTTCACAGGAAGCGTCAGCACAATTTTCTAATCAAGTTGAAGTCCGTGGCCCGTAGTTAGAAACAATAAATGAAACGCAATTTGAGCCGGCAGTTTGCCTGAGTCTCTGTTTCTGGAAGTGGGTGTGGGTGAGAAGCTGGTCTTTCTGAGAGAAGAACTTGACCCACGACCCTGACCATTTAGCCCCCAGCCCCACCATCAGCTTGCAGGGGTGGGACCCTAGGACTTTATTTTGGGTAATCATTCTAAATCCTGATTTTGATCTGTCAGGTCAAAGTCCACACTTCTCTGTAAATCAGTGCTCACTCGTTAGCTCTTTGTTTTTTCTCCTTCCAGCTCCTTCTACCTACCATGCTTAGGGTTTAGTCTTGGAGATCATTGTTTAACCAATATTAAACCATTCACGTAGTTTAAGTGTTTACTTATGTGCTTTGAATCATAGCTTGCAGTAAGAACAAGTGATGCCCCTAATCTGCCTTCACTCCACCCCCAATACCCTAATTATGTAATTTAGAAAAGAACATTTCCTGACAGCAGTTTCTCAGTGCGCAGCAACAAATGCCGACTGGGGACAGGACCAAACAACCTGGTAATAGCTAGCACATGGAGCCCGCGGCCTGGGTCCAGGCGGCCCTGGCTTTGGGCGGACGCCCGTCCGTTTGGGTTAGGGCTTTCAAATGATGGCGTATTAGTGCCAGTAGAAGCAATCCCACATGAAAAGAGCTGTAGCTAATAGCCCATCTCCAGTCGCTCTGAGTTTGCAGAATAGGCCCTCACTGCAAATTGTTCCTGACTCAGACCGTCAGGCACAGATATCTCACTCAGCCAGTGAGACTGACGCGGCCAAAGACGTGCCCAAGAGGCCAAGGTTTAGACCAAGCTGTCCTTCATGTCCTTGCCAACCCCCGCATCTCTGGTCCAGAGGCGGGGCCCAGACATTCCTAATGTTTCCTGATTGTTTTTATGGGGGGCAGTGTGGAGACGAGCATGCCTACTCACTCAAGCTCTAAGTAGTGTTTGCGGGGCTCTGGATGTCAGATTGTGTAGTTGGCAGAATCCACGGTTTCAAGGTATGTCCGCACTTCGGTATCATCGAGTCGCTGTGGCTGTTTGGGACGGGAGGGACCCTCAATGGCTTTCTCCTCCCCAGTCTGCCAGTGTCAATGACTGAGTGTCCCAAGCCCACTGCCCCTGTGAGCAGAGCCTGGCGTGCCTGTCTCTGGCCATGTCAGGCCGAGATGCTCACTGACCCAGCCACGTCCATCGCAGGAATGGAAAACTACCCCTCCTGCTTCCCCTTCCCCATGGAGACCCCGGTCCAACAGATACTCTGTTGCTATAGAAACCCAGCAGATGGCTTTGGGGGCTCACCTGTCTCAGAATTTGGGGCATTGGTGTGCCACCACCTGTCCTGGGGCAGAATCCAGCAGCTGTGGGCCTGCAATGCTGTGTAGTCATCCAGCGTCCCGGGGCTCGAGCCCTTACAGGTCCCAGAGGAGGGTTAGGGGACGAGTGAGGAGCAAACTGAGCTGCAGAGATTGTAATTTGGCTGTGAGTCCCACGCCAATGCGCTAGCCTTTCTTTCTAGAATCACTGGTTGCTATGGTGATGGAAGCAGTGCCAATTGCAAGAGTTGTTTTTGTGGTCAGGGTGCCTGTCTTAGACAAAGAAGTGAGGCCCAGCTGACAGCTTCAGTCCTCCCTTCCAAGGATTGGATGTTGTCAGATCTGGCCTCTGGAGGGGTGGGGGCGACAGCCTCCCAGACTGGCCATTTTGCCCTGGAATTATTCTGGGGCCCAATGGCTTGGCCAGAGAGGAGTGATGACCTAGGCTTCCAAGAGAGACCCTGCCAGTGGGCTTACCAAGGGAGCAGGGGCTACGCAGTTATGGCAGAAACCAGAGTTTAGAAGTTCCTCTCTCTTGGGGCAAACTCATGATAAAATGTTCTTCAAGGACCTTCTGCTACCCGGAGCCTGGCCAGGGGCCCGCAGGGGTCTGCTCTTTCGGGCTGTGTGTTGGCTTGGGTCTCAAATATTAGCTCCCCTGAAAAATGTCCTAAGTGACAGAATGGAGGCCTTTTCTGGAGCCTGGGTGCTCATGTAGCTCGTTAACTCTCCAAGTGTTTTACAAATATTTATCCACCTTAGGTCATTTGCAATCCTAACTCCTGTCATCCCACCTCAAGGTTGTCCCCTCCAGCCGGGCTGCCCCCAAATGAAGGCAGAAGCCTTGGGCTGGGAATTCCACGTTGGCGGATTTTTGAAAAGCAGGCCCAGATGGTTTGTTTATTTCTCTCGTCTGCCCTTCTTAGAGTTCCAGAGCGTGTCAGGACTTCCCAGTCCAGACATGCAAAGCCCTTTGCCCTCCCTGCCAGAGGTGAGAGCATTTTATTTATGAATTCATCTTAGATCACTTGTAAAATCACTTTGAATCAAATTAATACTCCTTCTCTAAGAGTATGCCAAAGCATCAAAATAAATAGGGCATTAGCTAGGAGTGAGGTATAGTGTTTGAGGACAGGTAACCAGCTCCCTCTGACTGGCTTTTCCAGCTGGCATGAACTAGGAGGGAGAGCCTGTTTCATTTTGCTTCCTGAGATCCCTGAAGTACGAGGGCTGTCCGGAAAAACTCCAGCCATAAATGCCTCCATTTTTCACATCACATGGCTGGATACTTTCCAGACAGCTCTCACACATCCATTTCCTGGTAAAGAGGAAGGCCCCTGGGATTTGGAGGCCTGCATCCTTCCCGGGGGGCGACTGAATGCTGAATGTCAGTGGTATTTTCCCTGAGCCGCACCCAGATGATTCCTGGCCTCCTGCCCCTCCCTGTCTTCCCAGCAACCCACTGCCCTGAGTTGCATCAGGGTTGCTGGCCTCAAAGTGGCTGAACCTGAATTTGCCTCTTGGCCCCTGGTCTCAGAACTCCTGACTAATGAAGGCTGACCCCTGGTGAATTGTCAGAAGCCACCATTTGCCTGCACCCAGCCGGCTTCGCTGATAAGATAGGCTTTGTGTTTAGCAGGCAGGAGGGGTAGAAGCTTCAATAAGGTCTATATCAAGGTGTTACTAATCCTTTGGCTAATGTTTGCCAAATAAATAGCCTCATTAGGAAGGGCTATAAAAGTCTGATAAGATTCTTCTAATTATCCCCCAAAGAGCAAACACTTGGGGTTTCAGTTTAACATAATAGGAGACACCGAGAAAAGAGAGGAGAATGTGTGAGTGTACTTTTAAACAATGGCTTCCACCCTCAACCCTAACACCGGGGCAGAATGTGTAACATTTCATGGCACAGAAAGTGTAACATTTCATGTTTTGCTTTTGCAGAAGCAACAAGTTGCCAAACAAAAGAGAAAAAGGACAATGACATATTTTAGGTTACTATTTCACCTTTGCAAATCAATACACAAGCCATTAAAGCTACATTTTTCCGTGAATGATAAATGTAATTACCTCTCTCTTGCTATAAAAACTTGTCCTTATTAAATGAAAATATTTAAAAATGATTGAAATATATTTGAAGGGCCCTTTATAGCTTGATTTTATATGCTGACATCTGGGTTGCCTTTCCTAAAACAGTATTTCTTGGCGAGTTATTAAATTAGTATTTTGAAAGGACTAACACTAGACTTGTTCCTTGTTTCAATTTTAATTTCATACATATTTAGATTTACTGGGAACTCAGAGAGGATTTATATTAAGCTAATACATTGTATGTTGCGGGGCTTACATATGTAGAAGCCGTGATATTCTTTGCAGAGAGAATCTTTAAATAGTTGGAAACTCCATCTCTACAAATATTTTGTACCCTTGCAAAATATAAAAATCAAAGATTTGAGATTCCAAGGTTCCTGGATGTAAATGTTTCATTTTCTAATTTTTCTTTTGAGCAGGAAGATTGTTTTAAATATTTACCGTACTTTACTTTTAATTGTGCATCATTTGAGATAGCAAATACCTGATCTTTTTTTTTAAATGTGTCAGAAGTTTAGTTGAACTCCAAGAGAGATACACAGTGTGATAATTTTTTTCAGCTTCCCTCTTTGAAAGATAATTCCTTTTCTTTAAAAATTCTCATTTTTCATTATCTCACTCCACCCCTATTTTTGGAAAGATGAGATTGTCCAGTTTTGTGCCTGAGAGAGTTTCAAAGAATGATAGAATATCTAATATTTGGAGATACAAGCTTCACTAACATACCTAATTCCAGATGGCAAAAAGACCTTGCTCCCAAATGTGAAAGAATTCAGTATTTGGTGGCTCAAATATTTTTTCATGATAAATAAATAGTGCTGGGGTGGATGTATTCCCGAGCTCTGCATAGGAAAGCAACCATCCATGCAAGCCGCGCTGGGCTGCCCTTCAAACCCTCTTTATTCTTTCCTTTCACTACGTTAAATCCTTGAGATGTGTAAAGATGTTATGGTAGGCAGTGGGTCAAGTAATCTGCACATGTAGCTTTTTATACATTTTTCTTTGCAAAGAAAAAATTTTCTTCAAATCCATCCCCCCAAATAAATGGTTTGTAAAAACAAAAGTCTATTTGTTTTGAAATTGCACACAAGAAACCGTGTTAAAACAATCTCTCTCTTTGAGTTCCGCCAAGAAAAGAAATTTACCTATCGTCAGTGATTTCCCTCATGATAAGCCTTTAAAATATAAAGTTGTCTCTTGGTAGAAAATAAACATCAGTGAAGTACAGGCATTTGTAACGAAGTGGCCTTTATTCACTTGTCCAGTGGAACTGTTTAACCTTTGTTTTCCTATCCACCCACCCCTCAGTCTTTCTTTCTTTCTTTATAGTTCTGTTCATGCAAATTCCTGAACCACCAGCATGTTAGAAATTTGTTGCTTTTAATTACGTAGATACTTCTTGAATGAGCAAACATGTCCTTTTCTCCCCCAAGCAAAGTAGAAATTTTAGAAAAGCTTCGAAATTCTTTTTTCTTTTCTTTCTTTTTTTCTTTTTTTTTTGTGCCGAAACTCATGGCAAAACGTCCGGGGTTTGGGAGCATTTTCACAGTGCCACTGAAGGCGAGCCAATGAAGCAGGGAACCACACGGCGTTCAACAGTCAGTGATTTGGGAGTTTTTCAGGAGCATTATTTTCTAACGTGAATGCCTTTGTAGATTCCATCGACGTTCCGACATCAAAGCGTGTGCAACTAATAATGGGCATCTGGAGGGCCGATCACATGCTTCCGATGTTCAGGCAGCGAACGGCAGGAAAGTCAGCGGCGGTCAGGTATTAGCTGTAATCACTTCTAAACAACAGCAAGGAGGGCTTCCCTTTTGTACCTCTGCCCTCAAACGCAAAGGTTCACATACAAAAGGTTCCCGTAGACACTCTCCTTTTGGTAGATGAGTGAGTTAACAAATGATCTGTAGACCTACGACGTCAGTGTTGATTCAAGTCACCTTAATTTCTTCACTAAAAGCAAACCCAGTATGTGTGAACTTTCCCCTTGGAGCCCAACGTGGATGTGGGACAACAGGCAGCTGGTTGTATTATTTGAGTCTTTAGTTAATCCTCACAGGCCTGTCCATTTATTTGTGTGCGTTTTCCAAAATAAATGAGTATTTTCTAGCATTGGGCTAATGGGCACTTTCTGCTTGCTGCAGCCGAAGGCGTCCTCACTGTTTACTTCTTTCCTCTCTCATGGTAGCCTGTTTATCTTCTCCAAAGCAATATATTGTTCCCCAACCCTAAGTAATACAAGATATGCAGGTAAGACTGTATTTAAGCTCAACAAATATGTTCCCGAGAAATATGGCGCTTTGGGCTCTAAACACTCCAGCAGGTATAAAAACCTGCAACTCCTTAACAATAATTCTCATTTGAGTAGGTCACAGATAATAAAGGAACGCTTGTTTCTGGGAAATTAAGAAAAAAATGACATGGAAGGGGAAATATTTATTTGCTCTCTGCATTGGTCAAATGACGGGTGGATGTTAAAAATGTATAAACAGACAGACGCAGCCCATTCTCTTCTATGAACAAATATTACAATTTCACAGTAAAATAAACGCATTAAAAATGTCTACACTTCTGAGAAGCTGAAAGGGTCAGGGCTTGAGCCTGCTTTAAATATTTTTAAGAAATTGATATTCTAATCAGGGAAACATGTTTTCTTGTAAATCTTTAAAGGACCTGCTTGAATGTTAACTACGCCTTTGGACGACCAGGTAGCAGAAGCGTCAGTCCAGTTGGGGCACATTTCGGCACGTTTGGCCCTTGCCTAAATCTTCCTAGTCGCCAGCTTTGTTTTCCTCCTAAGTACAAGCGTATCAGCAGCACATTTTAAAATGAATTTGAAGCAGGGTCTGGAGGACCGTCAGCAAACATGTTGTAAGCTTCTTATTTAATAGCGATTCCTGGGTAAGGCCATCATCCCCTTCCTAAATCCAAATATAAAAAGCTGAAATCGTATTTGTTAAAACTGTCATTTTGAATTTGTGGCCCGGCTGGCTTTCCCGAGCGGCTGGGATGCGGCTCCCAGCTGCAGGCGCCCCCGGAGCCAAGCAGCTCGGCCGGTGGCTGAGCCGCCCCAGCCGCCTGCTGCCCCCAAACGGAGCTCCCGCCCAGCCGCTCTGGGCTTTTCCACGTTGTAAAATCATTTGATTTATTTGTTTGGTTTGGTTTGGTTTCTAGAAGCACTGCAGAAATTATTTCCTACTGGCAGAGAGGGCATTCGGTGTTACACGACATTAGTTTCACATCATTAGCTTGGGGTTCTCAAACTCAAAATTGTAAAGTGTATGGGAGGCTTCTAGAGACCTCCGTTCTGCCCAGAGCAGAACCAATTAAACGCGATGCGTTCTGTTCGCTGTCTGTAACGTGTGAGGCCACGCTTAACACAGTGCTGTGGCGTGGCTGAAGGGTGCCCTCTGTTAGCTTTGGAATCTGGTGGTAGGCAATGTTATTTATGAAGAGGAAAAATTCCGCCGTTACCATTCTGCTTCTTTAAAAAACGTAGTTTTATCATCACTGCTTGGAGCAAGAAGACAAAGACCCCCATATCTCTGAGCTGCCTCATGTCCATCAGCCACTTCCTGAGGTGGACTCCTGCTCTAAACCCGCTGGTGCACAGAAGACAAGCCCGGATCAGACCCGCCCTGGCCTGCCGTCGGCCTGGGGTGTCAGGCTGGAGTGGGTGCTGTGGGCACTCGGGGGAACCTGCGCCCCGAGGCTGGCTGGCTGTCTCTGGGCCGGGCTGGAGGCCTGGAGGGCTTTCTCCATAGGGACTAACAGGAGAGACGCTGGCTGCTCCCACACACCCACCCTGCGCCCTACTCTCTCTGGCTCTGCCTTTCCCAGTGTCTCTTCTGCCCTCGGGTCTGAGCCAGACAGACTGCGGCCTTTTGGGCCACAGGAGCCGGCCAGCCTGCTCCTCAGGTGAGCGCTCCCCAAAGCTCTCCTGCCACCTGTTGGCGGCCGGCGGTGGTGACGCCAGCACAATCCGCAGCTGTGGGACCTGCCGGGCCTGGCTTCCGAGCCCTGTCTAGAAAGCCCTTCTCTCAGGCAGCGCTCTGTGTTCCAGCCGAGGCTCTCAGGCGGGCAGGCCCGCGGCTGTCTTCTCAAGCCCCCTCAGGCTGGTCCCCAACATTTCCTGAGCCCCTATCTGGCCAGGCCACCTCAAATGAGCCAACCTGCCTGGCCCTGTCAGACGCCTCCCCTCTTGGCCTTGCCCTGACGCTGAGGCAGCCACAGGCCGATGGAAGGTGGAAGGCATCTCTGAGAGCAGATGTCTGCCTCCCCGGATCCTCGCATGGCGGTGGTGTCTGGGGAGGCTTGGTGTGAACTGTGTGAGCGCCGTGGTGGGAGGTGTGGGCGAGTCCCCCCCTGCATGGTGTCCTTGCTCTGCCATGAGACCTTGGAGCAAAGGGAGCACAAACCAGCCTGTCCACCTTGGGCTGTTTTTGCAACTGGGCAGAGGGCTCGGCCCAGGCCTCTCTCGCTCCTTTCTTCATAGGGGAGTTCCCAGGGTGTGGAAGGATTGGCAGCACAGGGGACTTCGGCCAAAGGTCAGCAAGAAAGGTGTAGGAGCGGGCAGCGCCTTCTCACTGAAGTCGTGGGCCTTCCATTGCCCAACAAACCATCCCCAGAGATCATAGGTGAGCCACTCTGCTCTGAGCAGGTAGATTCCTAGGCCATGAAGGTGGGAACCCACCCCAAATAGGCTTGGGGTCACTCATGAAAGTGGCTCTGTATGGCAGTCTTTAACAAAGGGGGTCTCGTTTGGTGGCTGTTTGGGGCATTTTGGTACAAAGCCGTGCAGCCGTCATATTTCTGAACCACCTAGAGGCAAACCTGAACCTCTTTGCAGGCCCTGAATGGAGCACGTCTTAGGGATGGATTAGGCCTGGCTTTGAAAATGTCACATGTGGTTTACTAGCTTGGAGGGCAGAGGACATGTGTGCTGGTGATGCTCGCATTCCTGTTTTGGGGAGGGGTCTGCGGCTGTGGCTTTCCCCTGGGCCCTGCTGGAGACGGCTGACAATCACAGCTGTTGTTGGCCCACTGACTGGCCCTTGGCCCAGAGGGAGACGCAATGTTTTCTCATTCCACGGTAGTTTTATACACAAATGCTGCGTCACTCCTAACCCCACCCGCCTACAGCATGCATGAGCACTAAACACAGCGTCTGCAGCCCAGCACGCCATCCCTGCTTGATACAGCTCAACAGCACTTGGGCACCCTACTTTTGCCAACACAGGTCAAGCTGCTTCCATCTGGTCAACTTATATCTAATGTCAACACCTATTCTCCAGCCTGTGGGGAGGTTGGCCCCAAAAGCCAAGGGTGCCTGTTTGTAGGGGATCGTCTCAGGCTTATCTAAGCCCAGCGTGTTCTTGCCTCCTGGGCTCAGAAATGATGGAGAGGGACTTAGGTCATTGGCTCAATGGCTGCTGAGAACTCAGCCCTGAAGAGCCATTTTCTCAGTCAAGGGGTTTGTGCGAGCCCTGGACTAGGGGTGATTTAGTTGTGCTTTTTCAGCTCACCTCATAATAGAACGTAGAAGTTCTTTGGCATGTTTCCGCCTGGGTGCCGACTGTCTTTGGAGCAGTTCTGTGCAGAGCAGGGCCCCATAGTCTAAGCCTTCTCATTAGGCCGGGCCTGGGCTTCCGGGAACTGCCGAGTGGCTCGCTGTGATCGCTCCGGAGGGAGATAGAGCCTCCTCAGCCATGACTTGCCTTTTTATGGAGAAGAAGGAATGTTCGAGAAGTCAGTAAACTTCCAGTCCTCGCAGCCCTGTGAACACGAAGAGAAGCAAAAACCTGTAGCCAGCTGGTTATTTACCCCAAGCATAAAAGCGGCCTCCCCTTCGTCCCCTGCCTTTTACTTCCAGCCACTCCGACAGAAATGCATTGCTGGCTGAATGCGCTTTCCCACAATACCGTCCACCACACAGGTATTGGGGGCGCAAAGGTAAGACGGACTTTAAACACACCCGGCACGGCTGGCTGCTGCCTCTGTGCTTGGACTGGCTGCCAGCCAGCTGGCTCCCCTGCCCTCCATTCACAGCCTCTCCAGAGGAATTCGGACAGACTGACCTCTTTCTGCGGCTACACAGTGTTCTGAAAACGGGCCGTCCAGCTGCTTTGGGAGAGTTGGGGCCACCTGTGTGGCCAGCACCCTTATCAGGCTGTTCAAGCTATAAGCGGCTCAGCCAGGAGGTTGAGTGGGGAGGTGGGCTCTCTGGGACTCTGCTCCCATCAGCAGCACACAGAACAGGGTTTCCAGAGCCCCTGGCTGACCCCACCCAGCAGTTGCTTACTAGCCCCTTGGAAGAGTGAGCTGCAGGCTGTTTACCCAGTTTATGCATCTGGAATTCCAAGCCTTTCCCCAGAGTTGTGGCAAATAAAGACAGCCAATAGTTTTATTGGCAGTAGTTCTCTACCATCCCTGAGCTGGAAGGTGGCCCACAGGCTCCCCCCCACCCCACAGCTTTCAGATGCATCTCAGCTTTCGACCCTGAGTCATTCTTAGGCTCCCTCCCCAGCGGCTGCAAGTTCATTTGTTTTAACTTTCCCTGTCCTGAGATAACAGATCCTAGAGGCTGGTGAGAAGAAAGTGTAGTGTGTGGAAAAGTCTTTTAAGTGGGAGCGTTCTTGGCTGGGAGATTGAGCTGTCCAGGAAGGTGGTGATGCTCTGCCGATTCACACAGCCGAGAGGTGACGAGGCTGTAGTGGCACTTTGGATTTGGGGCTGATAAGACCTTTTTTTGTAAAATGCTAGAGCCCTCTGTAGTTACCAGTTGGGGAATGCATCATAGTGTTTATCTGAAGAGGAAGGAGAAGGCAGAATGGACTTGAAGACAGTCAATTGGGTCGTTCGTTGTCGAGCAACCACTTAGCATTTGCTCTGGCCGTTGAGTGTCATTGCTATTAGCCACTTAATCCTTGGGAAAGGCCATGCTCTGAGTCACCCCATCATAGAGATAAAACTCAGCCCTGCTTTTCTTCTCCGGGCGATCTCGGCATACGCAGCAGAGCTTTGCTTTGACCCCAATAAGCAGGCCTCTGGAATCAAAGCCCTAATTATTAGCTTAAACTCAAATTGCATCTTGGCCTCAAATGAGATCCAAGAACATAGGAACAAATATTTTTGGAAGGACTAAAGGAGATGACAAAGCAATCGTCACAGTTGTCAGGCCCCTCTCAAGTTTTCATGCCCCCTCTTTTCTCTCTCCCTCACTCCTGCCTGCCCCTTGGAATTGTTTGGTGTTCACCTGGCTGTGGAAGAACATTGTGAAATTCCGGATTTGCGGCAGCAACTTGAAGACATGGAAAATGCAAAGTACTTGCTTGGTCTGTCCTGTGTTCTGCCAATGCAATCTGACGGAGCCGTGGGCGTACTGATGCCAGATATAATCCAACGAAATAAATCTTTAAGAACATAAAATAAAAGCACTGTCACATTTTCCTTTTGTTTTCTGCACAAAAGCCGTTCTCGGTCTATGAGTGGTGTCAGATGTGATAATCCAGCATAAATCTCCAGGAAGAAAAATGCATCTAAACGTGAATGATCACTCATTTCTCATCCCCCCCCCCACTTCTATATTGGATGAGTCACTGGGGTGGCCGTTGACGGCTTCTGCTGGCCAACCAGGATTGGAGGCATGATCACAGGGACTTGCTAAGGCATGGGACTGCAACCAGACTTACACGGGTCACTGAGCCCCAGGCTTGGGAGGGTTTTGGGTATTTGCCCTTTGGGCCACGCTCATTCTGACTGAGGGTCAGAAGTCCACACCCTTCAGGTCCAGAGCTTCTCCAGGAGGTCCTGTGGATATGTTCTTGCCACGTGCACACACTATAGAAGTCTGAGAGCCCTTCATATCATGTTAGATGTCTACTGTAATTGAAAAATAAAGAAAAATTAGAAAAAGTCTGGGAGCCCTTGAGTCAGACATACTATCTGGGCAGATTGAAGGTGATGATTCCGGATTGCCCTCTCTAGACCTGGGACAGCTGTCCTCCTTGGAACACCTGCTGACTTGTTAGTGAAGGTGACATGGCTGGGGGAGGAATACCTTGGGGGCGTTTGCCAAATCAAGGTTTCAGAAAGTCCTTTATAATTGGAAGACTTTTGCCTTTGAATAGTTCATCCTAACCCTGCATCATTTACCCTACTATACACTCCCTATCCCAGATCTTTCCGTTCACGACACTATCCAGCCCACAAGCACCTTTTGTGTTTAGTTGTCAGGTCTCTTAACAATCTTTGATCTGGAACAGTTCTTCAACCTTTCTTTGTCTCTCATAACATTGATGTTTTGTTGAAGAACAAGTCAGAATGGAGAATGCTCCTCAGTTTGGGTTTGTCACGTGTTTGCTCAAGATGAGATGTAGGTTGTACATTCCCTACTGGACCATTGGGTCCTTTCAGGATGTCACATCTGGAGGCATGTGTTACCTCTCTGCTCCTCATTGGGGATGTGCCCTTAGATCTCCCGGTCAAGGTGTTGTCTGCTTACACTGTTAGCTAATAACTGGTCTGTGGGGGAGAAACTTTGACATGCAGATATCCTGCTTCTTATTCAAGTCCACTCCATTCTCACTTTAGCATCCAGCCCGTCTTTACTGTGTCACTAAATGCTAATGTGCCAGTTCCCCTCTGTTCTCAACATTTATCAGTTGGCATTCTCTTTTGATGAAGAGCCTTTCCTCCCCCCTGCCTCCTTCCCTCTCTCTCTCTCTTTCTTCCCTCCTTCCTCCACCCCTTCTTCTGCTCCTCCCTTCTTTTCTGCTGCTGCTTCATCAGGAATCATGATTCATCAAAGAGTTCTTAGTATGTAACAATGTCTTTCTGTCATTATTTATTTTGTTGCTCACATTATCCCACATGTAACCAGTGAGATCTCCTTCCAGCTTGGCATCCTTTTGACATGCTACCATCATTATTTTGAGTTTACTTTCTGTCATTAAAAAGATGTTCCAGCTTTACCTTGTACCTCACCTGCCCCAATCTTGGAATCAGCCATTTCCATAAGGAACACTGGTTGCTTTTTGCAGGGGATGGTATACAAAAATAACAAGATCTGCCCAATTGTATTCTAGAAATCAGGCCATATCTGTTCATAGAGATCTTTCCCATTTTTTCAGCAGCGTATTACTCCATTGTATGTATGTAACAGAGTTTATTTTCAACCACTTTCCTGTGTTAGAGAATTTAGGTAGTTTCTAGTATTATGCCCTAATGAGTAAACTTTATGTGTGTATATGTGTATTCTTTTTGTTGGTAGTGTATCTTTAGGGTAATTTCTTAGAAGGAGGATTGCTGAGTCAAGGTAAATTAACATGCAGTTTTGTTAGTATTGCCAAATTTCCCTACATAGGGGTTGTGCTATGCATTCCCACCAGCAATGTAGGACATTACCTGTTTCCTTACAGCTTTGCCAACAGAGTGTATTGTCAAGATTTTGAATTTCTTGGAGGGGGACCTGATTCTGGGAGCTGGGCACATAATGCGATGCATGGGTGATGTGATGTGGAGTTGTACATCGGGAAACTATTTAATTGTTACCAACCAATGTCACCCCATTAAATTTAACAATAAAATATAATAATATTAAAAAAAAAAAAGATTTTGAATTTCTGCCAGTCAAGTGGGTGGTAAATAGTATCTCAGCTAAGTCTTAAATATATATATTATTTATTTATTTATTTATTTTTGACAGAGAGAGAGAGAGAGAGAGAGAGAGATACAGAGAGAGAGAGAGAACTGAACTAGGGGAGCTCCCAGTTCAGCATATGGTTCCGCACAGGCCGGGGCCGGGATTCGATCCTCGGTCCCCGGGGCTGCAAAGTGAGCACTTAACCCACTGAGCCAGCCCAGCTTCCCCATCAGCTAAGTCTTAATGTACATTTCTCTGATTACATGTAAAGTTGAATTTTTCCCATAGGTCTCTGAAACATTTTTAATATCTTTTTGGTGAATTGTCTATTGTCTTTGTATACTTGTCTGTAGGATTTTGGGGTCTTTTAAAAGGAATATCAGCACTTTATCTGTTATAATTGTCACAGATATTGTTTCCCAGTTTGATGTTTATCTTTTGCTAATGCTTGTGATGCATTTATTTTTGCCATGCAAAACTTAGAAAATAATTTCTAGTCATAATTATCAGTTTTTTAATTTGATTTTATCTGGATTTGGATTCATAATTAGAAAGCTTTGCTACACCCAGGTTATATAAGAATTGACTCATGCTTGATTTCAGCACAAGCATAATTTACTGTTTTATACTTACAGCTCTAGTCTATTTGGATTTTTAAAAATGTGATGTAAGGAATGAATATAATTGTTTTCCAAATCCATCTTTGCCTGAGTGATTGGATATATTACCTTTATCATATACTAGATTTCTACATGCAGTTTGGTTGATTTCTGGACTTTGTTGTCTATTCCATTAGTCTATCTGTCTTTCGAAGTGCTATTACCACACTGTTTTAATTATAGAGGCTTTGTAATATTTACAAATATCTGGTAGGGCCAGTTCTGTTTTTAGTATTTTCCTACCTATTCTTACATGTTAATTTTTCCATGTGAACCTTATATCAACTTATTCAGCTATAGAAAAAAATATGTTTAGAATTTTTATTGGGATCCTAGTAAATTTATACATTAGCTTAGAGAGAACTGACATCTTAATGATGTTGAGACATCTCGACCATAAAGTAGGGACGTCTATGTTATTTGTTCAAGTCCACTTTTGTGTTTTTTAGTAATGTTATAGTTTTCTTCATATGAGTTTTCAACATTTCTTTTTTTTTTTTTTAACTGAACTGAGGGCACACCCCAGTTCAGCATGTGGGTCTGCCTGGGCCAAAGCCGGGATTTGATCCTCGGTCCTTGGGGCTTCAAAGTGAGCGCTTAACCCTCTGAGCCATTGGGCTTTCCCTAGTTTTCAACATTTCTTGTTAGTTTTTTTTTCTAAAGTATTTTATCTTTTCTATTACAATTGTAAATGGGGGGGGTAGGGAGGTCTCTTCTGTTACATTTTATAATTGGTTATTATTTGTGTTTATGAAGGCTATTAATCTTTGCTCTTGATTTTATATATTGCTGAATTATTTTATTGTTTGAGTTCATTCAGTGCCTCTCAGTATATGGTCCAGGTACCTTTTTGGGTTCCTGAGACCCATTTAGTGGATTTACAATGTTCAAAACAATTTTCATAGTAATACAAAGACATAATTTTCCCTTTTAACTTTCTTTTTTGAGGGTACAGTGGAGTTTTCCAGAGGCTACATAATGTGTGATATCATAGGAGATTGAATGCAGAAATAGATCTCCAAATCCAGCTGTCTTCTATTAAGCTCAACAACAGATAGGCAAAAAAATGTAAAACAGTGTCATTCTTCTCACTGAAAGTTTTTCTTTATGGCTATTTAAAAATTTGCTATTTATGTTGACATGTTTATTATTGTTACTTTCAAGTTAATTAATAAACATTAAAATTTTTCTGTTTTAATTTCTAATCTAGTAACTATCAATAGATATAATCCACATTAAAAAGCAACAACAACAACTCCTTGAGAGCCTTAATAATTTTTTTTTCTTTTTATTTATTTATTTTGACAGAGGAGAGAGAGAGAGAGAGAGATACAGATACAGAGACAGAGACAGAGACAGAGAGAGAACTGAACTAGGGGAGCTCCCAGTTCAGCATATGGGTCCACACGGGCCAGGGCCAGGACTCGATCCCACTGAGCCATCCCGGCTTCCCCAGAGAGCCTTAATAATTTTTAAGAGCATAAAGGGGTTATGTGATCAAAGAGTTTGAAAAATTCTGAGTTACTTTTATGATTTATTTAGGTTTTCAAGATATACTACCATGTCCTATGTCACAAAGTTAGCTTTCCTTCTTCTTTTCCAATTCTGAAACCCTTATTGTTTTCTCTTGTTTAATTGCATCAGCTAATACTTCCAATACAATATTAATAGTGGAAAAGTGAGTGTCTTGTTCTTTACCTCAGTGGGATTGCCTCTAGGATTTCCCTGTTAAGTAATATGCTAAGATGCTGGTTTAGGAGTGTGTCTGTTGTGTTAACTGAGTTTCTTTTCCTATTTGATGCATTTCCATTGTTGTCTAAAAATTCTCTTGGTCTTTAGAAAGGTTTGTATTTGTGATCAGGCGGTTGCCCTTGTATTATGCCTTTTATACTGTCCTTAATCTCCCTTTTTCTTAAACATTTACTATCTAGTCTGTTGGTTTTAAATGGCCTCCTTTAATTCCCACCTGTTACTTAAATAATAATCAGTGGTCATATTTCACTTTTCTCTTTCTCTCTTTCCTTTGTTCCTATTTTTAAAGTTAATTCTTTCTACTTTGTCAGAACATGTAATGTTTATATACTCTTCTATTACTATGACCACACTCATATTTTATTCTTAGCTCGATAATTTTAATTTAATTTAATTTAATTTTTACATTGTTTTTGACAGAGAGAGAGAGAGAGAGAGAGAGAGAGAGAGAGAGAGAGAGAGATACAGAGACACAGAGAGAACTGAACTGGGGGAACTCCCCAGTTCAGCACATGGGTCCGCATGGGCCAGGGCCGGGATTCGATTCTCGGTCCCTGGAGCTTCAAAGCGAGTGCTTAACCCACTGAGCCATCCCAGCTTCCCCGTTAGCTCGATAATTAACTATATTAAATGATCAGCATCAGTCCTATTGCTGAAGCTCTCCAAGTTATCTCTTGGATGGATGCAGCTTGGTTAGATGGAAGCTGGATATAAAATCTCTGTCTTACATTCTCTTTCCTTGAGTGTCTTAACTCTTTCAGTGTGATGGGCCAATATATCGGCTTTTGCATCTCAGGCGAAAAGTGCAGTGGGCCGATATATGGGCTCATACTTAGACCATTAAATGACCCTTCGCATTTCTCGCTAGTACCGCTAGCAGAAGGTAGCACTAAGAGGGTTAAAAATGTTCCAGTCTTGCCCTGTTCTGTATGTTGCACTTAGGAAATCTGATATCAGCCTAAATTTGTTGTCTGAATAAAATCTTGATCTTTTTGCCTAGAGGTCCTGAGGATTTTCTTCCTAGTCATTAAAGTCTTATGCTTTTACTAGGATACATCTCAGACTCTATCATTCCTGATCAGTTTTTGAAGGCACACAGTGGGCCTTTTCAATATGTTGTTTTAGGATTTATCTTATTTCTGGAAAGTTTTCTTTGATTGTATTTCTAAACACTATTTCAAGTCTATTGTTTTATTTATTTATTTTTCATCATGGACTCCATTTATACATATGTTGGAGCTTCTTTGTTTGCCTTCCATTTCAGTTACTCCCTCTCTGGTCCTTTTTGCTTCCTTTTAAACTCATTTTCATTCTGTTTTTTGTTTTGCTTTGTTTTGCACCCATTCTTCAATGTCCCTTTAAAAATATTTGTTTGAACCTTTTCTCTCTTGGGCACCTTGTAATTTGTTCTTCATTTTTAAGATAGTTTTCATATTTTCTTAAAAACCTTTCCTGAATCTGACCAATTCTCATTACATTTCTTCCCAATTTGTGGGGCCATCTTTTAATCTTAGTTTTTATATGTAATTTTAGTTAAAAACTTCAAATACATGTTTTATAATATTCAATTCAGTTAGAAATATTATTACAGTTTTCTTCTGATTCATGGTTGATTTTTTTGAGGGTGTGAATTTTCATTAGCTGAAATGTCTTGATATATATATATATATATTTATTATTATTATTACTATTTTTTTCTTACAGTAGCTTAATATGGAGTTGGTCTAATTTTGCCCCCCTAGTCTTATCTTAGGTATTTTGTGGAGAAGGTTCTCATTTCTAGAGTGCCCTCTTCTGTCAATATAGTGAAGTGCAGCTTACTGAATGGATCGTGCTGGCAGGAGGGAGCAGGAGGGCTTGGTATATTTTGTTTCTCTGGTTTTTGTTGTGATTGTTGTTGTTGTTGTTGTGCTGGTGGTGGTGGTGGTGGTTGTGCTTTTTCCCCTACAGGACTTTTAATTTCCCCTCCTACTTTTCTTCTTTTTCTTTACTGTCACATACCTAAGTGGCAACACCTCTTCTCTATTTCCTTCTCCTCCCAGATGTCATACTTCTTTGACATCGCTACCTCTGACACTACTCGCTTTCTTCAAGTACCTTCCCTGCAGCTAGTATTGTGAACTACTAAGTTTCAGGCTTATGTTCATTCTTTTGCATTTAGAGCTTTTTTTCTTTCTTTAATTTTTATTGAGGTACAAATGACAAACATTCTGCATTTAGTTTGTCCTTTCTGGGATGAGTCTACTGTGCTTCATCTGTGTCCTCCACTCCCCTTCTTTATTTTGTGGAATTTCTTAAGACTCCCCCTTTTTGCTCTTTATACCCGCAGACTTGCAGCAGCAGTAGGAGCTGTGTTTGGATTTGATGCTCATTTTTCTACTTACATGGACTGAAGTTCATACATAGTTCATCTAACTCCTACCCTGTTTCCCCGAAAATAAGACAGTGTCATATACCCTGTTTCCCTGAAAATAAGACAGTGTCTTACCCTGTTTCCCTGAAAATAAGACAGTGTCTTATATTAATTTTTGCTCCCAAAGATGCGCTAGGTCTTATTTTCGGGGGGATGCCTTATACACATTTCAGTGAGAGGCAAAACTGTAAGTAGTTCTTATTTTCGGGGGATGTCTTACTTTTGGGGAAACACGGTAGTAGTGCTGAAGGCCCGCCCCCTTGTAGATCTTGCTTAGCTTATTGTTTGCTTCTCTTTCTTCTTCTCTTTCTTCTTCTCCTCCTCCTCCTTCTCCTTCTCTTCTTCAGTTTGTTTTTCTGTTTTGTTTATTTATTTTTTAGACATGAGGAGAGGTTTGGATTTAGGAAGCCACTATTACATTCCAGACTTACTAAATTTACCTTTAAACAGTAAAAAAATGGACTTTCAAAAAACTTTTGTCAGAGATGCCAGGATGGCTTGGCGGGTTGAACACTCATTTGCAGCCCCAGGATCTAAGGATTGAATCCTGGCCCCGCCTGTATGGACCCATATGCTGAACTGGGGTGTGTCCCCATTTCAGTTCTCGTCAGGGTGAGCTTCTCATGTGGGAGGTCACCAGTTCAGCCCCCAGCTCCCGAGGGTGTAACTCCCATGCACCTCCCCGCCCACCCCCCAGCTCAGTTCCTGCCCTGCGTGACCCTGCGCCCACCTGTGGAGTGAAACTATATCGAAAACTAATGTACGACAATGGAGACTGCTCTGGGTCCTCCCCCTTCTGTGCTCTTTCTCTGTGGAAACAAGAAATAAAACACTTTTGTCATGTCAACAAACACTTAAAATTCCTTAGGTTAACAGGTCTTCACTTACGAATATCAGTGGCAGAAGTGCCCCCTGTTGGAAGTTTTTGGAAGTATTTTCATACAGGATGGGACACAAACTTCTGGGAGAGAGGAGGCCCCTCCTAAAAACACTTATCCTGTGGGAGCCATGTCAGTTTTAATGCTGGCAGTTTCCTACTATTCCTTACAGTTCAAGAACCCCTGCTCTCATCTTCTTTGTTGGTCTTTGGCATATTGTTAAGTATTCAGGGATTATTTTTAAGTGTTTTAAAAATACTCTAAGCTCTTACATTTTCTCTTGATGGAGATGAGTTCAGTCTGAGCTGCTTTCTCTTTTTACCTTTACAGGTGAGAAGAGGCTTGATTCTTACAAGTGGCTGCTAACAGGGGAATCAAAAAAATCAGGAGACTGTCTTTCTAATAGGCAAACACATAGAAAGCTGCTGATTTGAAGGTGCTGATTTGGTGGTTTCTCTATTAGTGGTTTGCTAAGGCGTTTCTTACTCAATTTTCAATAGGTGTTTTCTTTTTTCCTAAAAGAATCTTCATAAAAACTGAAAGCAGTGTAGGCAAAGATTTTCTGAACAAGACACAAAAACTGAGCCATAAGAAAATAAGTTGATAAATTAGACTATAGGAAGTTTACAAACTTCCCTTCATCAAAAGGCACCACTAGGAGAGTGAGAAGGCAATCTACAGAATAGAAGAAGACATTTGCAAAATCTACATTTGATCAATGATTTGCATCCAGAATATATAAGTAACTTTTATAAATTGATAAGAAAAAGGAGACAATCCACTAGAGAAATGTACAAAAGACTTGAAAAGATTCTTCATCAAAGAGGATATCCATATGGCCCAAACCATATGAAACAGTGTTCAGTTTCATTAGTCATTAGTCATCAGGGAAATGCAAATTAAAACCACGAGATACATTACATCTACCAGAATGACTAAAGTGGAACAAACAAAGAAACCCAGAAAGCATCCAGGTGTTGGCAAGGATGTTGAATACCAGAAATCACATACTTTGGATAACTGTCAGTATCTACCTAAACATATGCCTTCTTATGATCTAGCCATTCCATTGAGGTATAACAGAAACGTGTGTCTGTGAACATCAAAAGGCATATATTAAGATGTCTATCGCAACATCATTTGTAATAGCTCCAAACCAGAAACCATCCAAAATGCCATTAAGAGCAGAATGGATAAATGAAATAATGGTGTAAGTCACACAGTGGAATACTATACTGCAACGAAAACAGCCTACAACTGTATGTAGCAATATAGAATGACGTTCACAAACATAAAGCTGTATTTCAGTAAAATGTCGAACACAAAGAATGAGCAGAACCTGAAAACTGATACTCAGATGGGAGATATTCCCATGGCTTTGTACTAATAACAAGATCCTCCACATTTAAGACAGGTTGGCAAGGCCATCCAGTGCTAGCCGGGCCCCCAGTCCACTGAAGCGGCTGGCACGGCTACCTGACCAGCCTCTGAGCCATGGTACTAAGACAAATGGGAAGGGAAAGGCCATGGCTTTCCACAAGCTAAAACCAAGGACAGAGCCTCCTCATGCTCAGAAGTTAATAGCTTTAAGAATTCTTCTGTCTTTAATTAATTTTTAACTACCCATGCAATACAGAAATAAAGTTTCCTTATAAATTTAAAACATCACTGATGATAGGATGTCTTGGATTTGCTTTAAAACAATGTAGGGTGGGGAATGGCAGGGGTCATAGTTGAAATAGGATTGGTTATAAGTTGATGGTTGTTGTAGCTGGGACCTTTTTATAGTATTCTCTCTATTTTTGTATATGCTTGAAATTTTCATAGTCAAAAGCAACCACTCAGCACATAGTTACTGAAAAGGCCAAAGTCACTATAGATGACCAAGCCTCGGATATTGGTGTTTGTCCCTCTCTCCCTCTACTTCCTTCCCTAGTTAGCCACTGTTACAAGTTGGGGTTTTGTCTTATGAGGGGAGATGGCATGTTCTAAGTAGGACACTTTGAGGAGGTTTTGTTATAGGAACAATACATCCAGTTGTGGGAGGGAAACCCACGAAGCATAGTGCAGCACCCCAAGGCTTCTTGCAGCAGGAAGTCTTGCCCACCCTTAGGCCCAAGGAACCAGCACCTGGAAGAAGAGAGTGTGGGCACCTTGAAAAGGAGGCGTGACCTTTGGTGAAGGGATGCAGTCAGTGTTTGGAGAACCTATAGGGAGGGAACTGGGAGAATAAATACTCTAATCTCTTTCTCTTCCATTCTTTTGATTTGCTGCTGCTCGCCATTGGCTGGAAGGCAAGGTGATGCAGTTCATTCAGATCAGCCTTCCGGGCACAGAGCAGGGTGGAGAAGGCGGAAGGCAGGTGTGCAGGGGCTCATGGAAGAGATCTTGTAGAGCAGCAGTCCCCAGCCTTTTTGGCACCAGTTTTGTGGAAGACAATTTTTCCACAGACTGGAGGTGGTGATTCAAACACCAGATACAGCATAATTGTCACTTGCCACTCACTGATAGGGTTTGGAATATGAGTCTGCAAGCAATTGATTTATGATGGTCTCTGTGCAGTCAAACCTCTCTGCTAATATTAATCTGTATTTGCAGCTGCTCCCCAGCACTAGCATCACCACCTCAGCTCCACCTCAGATCACTAGGCATTAGACTCTCCTAAGGAGCACACAACCTAGATCCCTCACATGCATAGCTCACAATAGGGTTCTCAGTCCTATGAGAATCTAATGCTGCTGCTGATTTGACAGAAGGCAGAACTCAGGCAGTCACGTGAGTAATAAGGAGCGGCTGTATATACAGATGAAGCGTCCCTCCCTCACTGCTCACCTCCTGCTGTGTGGCCTGGTTCCTAACAGGCCATGGACCAGGGGTTGGGGACCCCTGCTGTGTAAAGTTTGGGTCTTACAGATGTTTTTCTGTGTATTTGCATGTGTTTATGAATCTAGAGACAACATGTAGTGTTGTTTTCAATGCTTTTTTAATGTCCATGGGATCATATAGTATGCCTCATTTGGTAACTAATGATTTTTCACTCACCAATGTCTTTGTCTTCTTTCCATGCCAGTATACTGAGTTCAACCTCATTTTTGTGTGTGTGGCTGATGGTATTTCATTATAGTTTATTTTGCCATCCCCTCTTGACAAACACCTAACGTGCTACCCTCTTGACTCTGGGAGCTCTTATCCTCACCCTGGGAGCTCTTACTATCTTGGGAAAATCTTGGAAGTTGCCATATGCAATATATCGTTTGCTCCCTTGGAGTCTCATGCTTGGTGGAAAGGTTTTTTGTGTTGTAGTATGTACTTTAACTGTCCAAATGATTCTGATTTTTGGCAGCTGGAACTGGTAGCGAGAGAGTCAGGTGAGAAAGGCAATGAGGACTGGATCACACATTGGAAGACAAAGTTCCAGCTTTACCACTGCCTTGCTGTGTGATCTTGGGTTAGTTGCTTAACCTCTCTGATCCTGAGTATCTCATCAGTAAAGCGCAGATGATACTTATGCCTGCTTCACCTGCCCACAGGTTTATTGTGAGGGTGTCCTGAGACAAAAGGTAGAGAAGTGTTTTGTAAAGATCCACGCAGCTGCAGGTATTACCTCTTGCACTCTGACTTTGAATCTGTCCGGGAAAGGAGGAGTTTCTGGTCTGAGACAGAAGCCATTGACAATCCCATGTCAGGGTACAAGTCTTGTGCTCCTTTCCTCTGAGCTTCTTTCTGTAGCCAAGCCAAGAAGTGTGGTCTCCCTGCACCCATTGCCCATGTCCTGACACACTTCCACGGCTCAAACTCAGTTTCCCTGAGTGACAATGCTGCCCCAGGCCAAGGACAGTCTGGCCTCTGCTTTTGAGTGGTCTTTTCCATGAGGCTAACTTGCTATCAGTCTGAGATTTTGACTCTTTTCTCCTGGAAGACTGGCTTTTGGGAGTGGGTTTTTCTGTCCATGGTTGGAGGACCCGTAGTGGGCCCCTCCCTCTTCCCTGACTGCAGATCATAGAGGCAGGCAGCATGTGTTAACATCACCACCCGCAAGAAAGGGCAGGATAACAAGCTAGGGAATGCTTCCAAAGCCTCAAAGCTCAGCGTTTCCAAAAAGCTTCCTCTTACAACAAAGCACTGTTGATATTTCTTCAGTGCTTACTCTGTGCCAGGTACCACGTGAAGCGCTTTCCACGCACTGTCTCGCTTAGTCCTCATAAAAACCCTATTATTACCATCCTAACCTCCATTCTACAGATGCAGAAGCACCGGGCCCGCCGTTCATCCCAGGGCACACAGAAAGAGGCAGAGCTAGGGTTTAACCCCCTGTCTGTCTAACAGTGGGGGCCATGTCCTTGGCCACTAGGCTATACCCCTTCCTGGCTCACCCTGCCACCCCTGATGTCACCCCTGATGTCACTCTGACCATAGTTTCTTAAGGTTTCTGTGTGGTTTGACCCACAATATTTTCTATTCATTGTGCCTCGTTCCCTAGAAAATCACAAATGTGTTTTCTCTTTATTTTCTTCCCCAAGTGACTGGAACAGAGTTGTGTATACAGTAGGAGCTCAGCAAATAGCAATTTCTTATGAAAATCCCACTGGGGGTGCTGTTGGCAGGCCCAGCATACCAAAAGGGCAGTGCTGGCCCTTTTTGGAAGTTATCAGGAAGATGAATAAGGCTGGAAACGCGAGCCCCTGGCAGGCTTGACTTGGACCTCACAGAATGGCGCACTCTGGCCTTTGAAGAACTGAGAGCTATTTACACCCGACTAATGGACCTCATTGGCTGCACTGTGTAAATACTCACGAGTGAGTGAGGACAGGAGTGGGAAAAGGACCCCCTCCTCATCCTCAGTGTCGGATTCGTGGGCGTTAGAAGCTGAGTGGGAGCAATGACTCCAGTTTCGTGGGAAGCCACACGCAGCCGCTCTGTGTATAATTCAGGATGGTCTGTAGCTGGCATGTATGTGGTGTGTAGAAGTCTTTCCCGGCATGAGGTTCTTTGCATAAATAAGTGGTGGCCAGCTGTTAGTCTTTCTGTTAGCATGACCATCCATCACAACGCGTTTCAAATATAAGTCTGGGAAGGAAAAGCTGAGACTCCCATGAAAGGCAAATGTTCCAATGATAATCCAGCTGAGTCTGGCACATGTCTGCCTAGAGGAGCTCACAGACTGGAAATACTGGCTGGGATCGATGCCAGGGGCTGGGCGCAGGGTCCGGTGTGCTCTGTAGGTTCTCCCTGCCCCCCGCCCAGGGATCAGGGGACACTTAATGAGAACAGGCTCCCATTGGCCTATTTAGTGGAGCAACCACGGTGCTGCTGTCCGCTTCCCTCTCCTGGGTGCCTTTGCCATCTCCTGCCCCTGGCCTTGACTCACAACAGATCTTGAGAAGGTATGGCTTGGTGAGAGGCCCAGCCCCAGCTTACTCATGGGGTCATGTTCTGCTGGCTTAGATGCCCTGGTTCAGGGGTAGCAGGTGACAGGCAGGTCAGAATGTCACCATCAGCTTGTGGCGAGCTCTCCAGTGCCACTCTCTGCTTGCTGCCAGGCCCAAAGCTCCCATGGCCGTCTTGTGTGCTCCCAGCCAGGCTCCCTGCCTCACTCCACCCCCACAACCAGGGGACAATGATACTCTCCTTGTTCATTTCCTTTCTTTTTTTGAAAGATTTTTTTTATTGTTTTTGACAGAGACAGAGAGAGACAGAGAGAAGGGGGAGGGCCCAGAGCAGTCTCCATAGTTGTATGTTATCAGTTTTCGACATGGTTTCATTTCACACAGGTGGACGGGAGCATACCCTAGTTCAGCACGAGGGTCCACTCGGGCAGGGGCAGGGATTTGATCCTCAGTCCCCAGGGCTGCAAAGGGAACACTTAATCTGCTGAGCCATCCCTGGCTTCCCCCTCATTCATTTTCAATCATTATTATTATTATTTTTCTATTTCTCTCTTTGGAAACACAGTCACCCACCCATTCTAAAATATATACATATATATTTATTTTCACTCACCCACCCATTCTAAAATATGTATATTTGTATCTCCAGTGTGCCAGGCACCAACTGGGAATACAGGGGTAAGCAGGATAGACACCATTCCTGATTTACTGGCACTGACACTTTATTAGAGGGGGGAACACAGTTGGATGAAACTCAAGGAAAGAGACTCAAAGATAATGGCAAGTTGTGAAGGGTACTAATAAAGAAACAAAGGGGAGGTAGAGATAATAGGAGGGACCTGGTCTAGAAAGAGTGGCTTTTCTGAGGAGGTGACTTTTGAGCTGACACCTGAAGATTGAGAAGGAATCTGCCGAGTGAAGACTAGGGAGAAGAGTGTTCTAGGAGTGAGACTAGCATGTGCAAAGGCCCTGAGGTGGCGGCAGAGCTTGATTTCCTTGTGGAATTAAGAACCGTCATTGTGGCTGGTGTGTGGTGAGTGAAGGCAAGCTAAGACAACTCATGGTGGCATCACAGGCCCTGTGACAGTCTTGTGGATAGAGGAACTCAATGGGCTTTGATGAGGCGGCATGGTTTGATGGGGATGGACGGGGTACACTGCGAATATGACTTTATGTGCATTTCTTACATTTGTTCATGAGCATTAGTAGGGGCCTAGTGCTTGCCGGGTATTGTGCTGAATGCTGAGGCAGCTAAAGCTTAGTTTGGTCTATTTCCCAGAAGCAAAGAGGAACCCACAGGGGTCTTTAATGTTGGGTGACATGGTGACACGCAGGAGCAGGGCAGCAGCAGTGGAAGTGGCTTATGTGAATTTCCATGCAGTGGTTCCTCAGATACCTGCCAGCACTACTCTCCAGCATACCACGTCCCACCTGCTGGCCTGGGGCTTGGGCACGTTTGAGTTCTGGCTGCAGATGTGGGCCGTGCTCTGCACACAGTAGGTGTACAGCACAATCAGGCTCCATGGACTGTGAGCCAAGGAGACCCTGTCCTCAGGACAAGAGGGAGCTCTTACTGAGGCACAGAAAGTCAGAGGCCTCAGCTGAATTGTGGGTGCAGAAGGAGAGACAACACTTCCAACACTACAAAGCATTTGGGTGATCATTGCTTCCCCTCTAGGCAGATGGAGAAACTGAGTCCTGGAGAGAAAAGTCACCCAGTTTCTTGATTCGCTGATAACTGTATTTTTCATCTCATGTTCAAAAAGTACTTATGGAAAGAGATGCCTTTACCTGTATAGCTCAAATGTCTACTTTCAGTGCTGGGAAGATGGCCTGGTGTTTCTGAGAGCATCTAGCAGCTCTGTCCTGGGGAACCCTGGGTTTTTGTACCCCGTGTAACTTTGTTCCTGAGGCGTGGCATCATCTCTGGCCAGACAGGCTGCACCCTCATGTTTGTGGAGGGACCATATCCATTTTCATCTCTTTGCTTTTCTTGCAGGTGTAAGTAAAGTGTTTGCAGCTACTAGCCATGCCAGGCTCCATTTGGCAGTGTAAAGAACATCATCAGTACTTACTTTGCTTTAGGGCAAACTTGTCCAACCTACAGCTCGTGGGCCGCACGTGACCCAGGATGGCTTTGAATGTGGCCCAACACAAATTCGTTAACTTTCTTAAAACATTATCAGATTTTTTTTTTTTTTAAGCTCATCAGCTACATTTAGTGTATTTTATGCGTGGCCCAAGACAATTCTTCTTCCAATGTGGCCCAGGGAAGCCAAAAGGTTGGCCAGCCCTGCTTTAGGGTGTGGGCTTCAGATGGAAGACACTGGGTGTGGAGGGAGGGCTGGGGCCACTGGAGGCATGTCACCTGGCTTCCAGCTGTTTGATTGTGGAGAAGTAACTTGACTTCTCTGATCTTCGGGGAGAGGGGAGACAGACGGCTTGCTCGCCAGCTACTTGTCCTTAAGCAGCTTCTACGCAAGCTTGATGATTCTCAAACTGGCGTGTGCACCTTTCCCCTGGAGAGCTGTACACACACAGCTGGCTGGACCCCGCCCCCAGAGGGCCCTGCAGTAGGTCTGGGGGTAAGGTGAGAATCCGCACTTACAAGTCTGCAGGTGCTGCTGGTGCTGCTGGGCCAGGGACCACACTTGAAGAATTACTGCACGAGCTCATTTGGTGCCATCACCATGACAACGCCCTAAACTTGGTAGTATTATAATTGTCCCTTTGCTGGTGAGGAAAAGCAGGCTTAGGGAATGAAACAACCTACCCAAGTTCACACAGCCACCCGGTATTGATGCCAGGATTCAAAGCCAGGGCTGTGCTGTCTGAAGCCATTGTCCTTAGACCAGGGCTGTCCAACCTTTTGGCTTCTCTGGGCCACACATAAAATACACTATTGATAGCTGATGAGATAAAAAAAACCCCACAAAAACATTTCATAATGTTTTTTTTTTTTAAGAGTTCTTTTTAATCTTTAATATATTTTATTTATTTATTTATTTATACAGAGGAGAGAGAGAGGGAGAGATACAGAGACAGAGAGAGAACTGAACTGGGGGAGCTCCCAGTTCAGCATATGGTTCCGCACAGGCCGGGGCCGGGACTCGATCCTCGGTCCCTGGCGCTGCAAAGTGAGCGCCTAACCCACTGAGCCATCCCGGCTTCCCCACATAATGTTTTAAGAAAGTCAGCGAATTAGTATTGGGCCGTGTTCAGAGCCATCCTGGGCCACGTGCAGCCTGCAGGCCATGGGTTGGACAAGTCTGCTTTAGACTCAGCGTAAAGTTGTGTGTGTGTGTCCTTGTGTGCTGCCTGCCTGGCGGGGACAAGGTGCTCACTAAATGCTGGCTGTGGTCCCTTCACCTCTTTAGGCCCAAAACAGTCCTTTATCCAAGATGACAGTTGACACCAAATGGTTTTCATTATTATTTTGTGATAAGACAGAGCCCAATAATACTCCGAAATCTTGGATGGGAAAATCCAGGCTTGAAAGGATGGGCAACTGGAGAGGCACTGAGCCATCGGGCAGTCATAGGCCTCCTGGTTTGGAGAACCACACACCTAGTCCCACTCCGTGTCCTGCCGTGTCTATAGCAATGGTCTCCCAGGCCGAGCGGGTGAGCCACGCTGCTGACACTAGGGACAGTGAGAAAAGGCCTCCTTTTGAAGTGGAGGCTGGCCTGCTGGAGCCAGCCCTGGCCAGCCCATAGGAGTCACAGCCCTCTGTCTTTCTGTGTCTTTTTCCCCAACTGGGGTAGGGAACCTGGTGCCCCAGAGGACGAATGTCTGTACGGTGAACCCCCAGCTTGTACAGACTGAGTGGGCTTAATCATGGAGGACTGGACTCCGGGGGGTGGTGGGAAGTGAGGACTGGGAAGTGGGATCTTACAGGAAGGGGGTGCTTTGGACAGTGGAGAGTGAGGAGGAAAGAGGTTCAGGGGGTGGAAATGCGTAATGGCATCCTTGAGCAGGTTGACCAGATGTCCCGTTTCAAATGGCACAGAAAACAACAGTACTGTCCTGTTTCAAACGGCAGGTATGGTCAGTCTCACTGGGCTAAATTCAAGGTGTCAGTAGGCCAACCAGCTGTACTTTTTGAAATGGGACCGTACCGTTGTTCCCTGTCCCATTTGAAGCGGAACTCCCGTCTGGTCATCTTAGCCTTGAGGTACGTCATTGGCTTTTCCTCCAAATGCATTCCTGCTTCCACAGTGATGTTTTCTCTCTGGAAACTTGTCTTCTACTCAGGTCAGCCGTGGCAGCTTTGAACACTCAGCTGAGCCATTTGGGTTGTCTCCATGGAGCTAGGGGAGCCAGGGGCCGTGGCTCTTTTGAAGGAGGAAGTCCCCACGCCCTAGGCTCAGCCTGAGCCTTGGGCTTCCGTGGGGGCCTGTTGCCTTTCTTTCTGAATTCTCGTCTAAACATTTCTGCACGCTTTCCGTGTGACTTCTCTGAAAGTGGAACCGTCATGGAGACTCCAGCCAGGCAGTCCCCTCTTTGCCCCACTCCTTCTTTTGCTGGCAACAAGGATTAAATGTAGGGAGAGCCATTGTCTGCATTCCAGCCCCCAGCCCTGAGCAGACCCTGCTTAAGCTGGTACCTTCATCTCAGTGAGCTCAACCCTAAATGCTCTGGGTCTTAGGTGGATTAAGGGCCTAGATGGTTGCTGAGGAGGAAGGAGGTACCTCGGTAATTGCTGGTTAAATCTACCTAACAATAGCCACATGTGGAGCCCCATTTGAGCGTTATTAAAGCTGAGCCCATTCTTTCCCTAAACATGCCTTTGTTTGCATAGCTGGGCAACACGGGAGAGAAAAAGGGGCCGAGTCAAGAGGGGGCTTCTGAGGAGGCCCTGCTCTCCAGGAAAGAAGGCGCTTGGTTTGGCAGAGAAGTCTGGTAACCAGAGTCTCCCAGCCCCGGCCTGGATGAGCCCTGCCTTCTGGTCGCTGGAACCCGTGGCCCACAGACCTCTGATCAGAAGCTCAAGTCCTAGGCAGGGCAGCTGCTTCAGCACGTGCGGGGCTTCACCCCAGTCCCTGCTCCTGTCTTAGAGGGCCTTGGCCCCCTGTAGCAGCACCTGTCATCTCAGGGGTGACACAGGAGAAGGAGGGGGTTCTGTGGAGGGAGGCCTCTGAGCCGGCCCCTCACATACCATTTGGGGAAAGCTGAGCACATGCTTCTCAGCTTTGCCCTGGCACCCCTTTCCTGTGACGTACGTAGGGCGATAGTCAAGAAAAGTGTCTCAAAGGCGGGCCATCGGCTTCCAGCTCTTTGCTTGTGGGGCAGAGAGGGCAAGGCGGGTGGCTCAGGTCCCATCTGCACTGTGAGGCCCGTGAGCAGGCTTTGAGACACAGGGGCACTTTTGGATCAGTTGCTTTTCTGGAGGTATGTGCGGAGTGTGCGGGTGTGTATCTGTGACAGGGCCCTGGGTCAGGAGAAGGCCTGGTGTGAATGGAGAGCTACCTGCCTCTTGGGGGGTGTTTCCGGGAAGGGTGCAGCCAGGCTCCTGTGTGACTCTTGCTTGGGTGCTGTGTTTGCCACCTTTGGCTGAGGGCCTCAGGAAGCAAAGGTCCAGCAGCATCAGGTGGCTCTAGGACCCTGGCGGCAGGAGAGCAATTGTTGGCTGAGGCAGAGGCCAAGTTAACTTTGGCCTTCTAGGTGGGCGCACACCCGCCAGCTGCCAGCTGCTGGGCTGGGAGAGCCCCAGCCCAGGGCAGGCCTGCTTCCCTTAGAGGGCTGCTCTGGTCACTCTCCAGACTTGGGGCATGCTCAACCACAGAGAGCAGGATTCAAATCCTGCAAAGAGGTGTCTGCAGGTGGCAGATCCTTTGATTTTTTTTTGCTTTAAATTATTGACTCAACTTTGTAAACTAGCTTATTAAATTTTAATTTCTAGAAAGGAACCCGAAGCATAATAAAGACAAAGGACAAACAGAAATCATATTTGCGTCATCAGTGGATGAAGAACATATGAGAGTTCTTACAAATCAGTAGAAATTTCTTTTTTAGCAGGATGGAGGGAGTAGGAACCCTTACAATGCTGGATGCAAATGCCCACAGTGTTTCTGAAAGGCGCTTTGGCAAAACACTAAATACCTTCAAAATATACACAAAACTATCTTTTGTGTATTTCTACACAGCTCTCTCTCTCTCTCTCTCTCTCTCTTTCTTTCTGGATTAAGGTCAATTCTACATTACATCTTCTGTGTGTTGCATTATGTGCTCACTACCCAGAGTCAGTTCTCTTTCCATCACCATATATTTAATGCCCCTTCCCTATACAGCTCTTTCTTACGGACTCCCCCCACCCCCCATTATTTTTTTTCTGGTAATGAGCAGCAAAGTTTCCTTCTGTGTATAGTGGTGTGATCCATTTGTTATGACTTCTTTACTTCAATTGCATGTAAAGTGTAATTATATATTTATATTACAGTTTGTATTGAAATGCTGCTTGCAGATGGTTTCTGTCCTGCCTAAAGTCCGTGCTACTCATGTTTCTAAGAACACTTTGACTCCAGGCTCCTCTCAAATAGAATTAAAGGCAAGAGTAGGGATGGGGCAGAGGAGAAGAGAGAAGAAAACATGTGGGCGTTGGTGCTGGTCCAGGGTTCAACTCCCAGCAGGGCACCTGTCTCCCTGTGTGGTGCCAGGAAGGTTACCTAACCTCTCTGAGCCTCAGTGTCTGCATCTTTCTCACAGGGCTACTGCTCACCCAGGGGCATTGTTGTGAGGATCAAATGAAGGAATGTAGGCAAAGCCCCTGAGCACTGTGACTGCTCTCGGGGGAGTGCTTAGTGAATGGAGGGATTGTTACTGGGTGTGTAGGGCTCCTGTGATCAGGACTTACTCACCTGGGTCCAGGGAGCTTCAGCAGTTCATGGGTCCAATCCCCTGCTTCTTGGCAGGGCTGAATTCCAGGTATTTCAGAAAAAGCAACCCACCCGGATCTCAGAGACCTCAAGGGCAGGAGAGCCCAGACTCCTGCTTACTAATGCATTCCAGCGTTTCACCCTTGCAGCCAGGCAGTCCTCCAGGGTGTTTTCCCTTAATCCCTGTTGCCCACTTGAAGTTTATTTCCTCTTGCTGTTTCCTTAGGGGAAAAGACAGATGTTTTCCTTGCGCTAGATGTCTGGCTTCTGTGTCTAGCAGCTCTGTCTTGTAATCTCCCTATGATATCACCTTGTCAGAAAATTCAGGAGGAGGAAATGGGACAGGGAGGGCTGTGGAGAGAGATGTCACATGCTGCCTGGGCCCTGAACAGCCCTTCCGGATCTCCACGTGGCTGTCTCAGGAATCTAAGCCTCACTCTGGCCCTTCTACCTCAGCACACCCACCCTGCACTTCCTCCAGGGTTCCCTGTTGCAGGGCATGTACCTCTGTCCCTCCATTCACACAGCTGGACAGCTGGGAGGACTCTCTGATACGTCCCCTCTTCAGCCGCCTCCCACCCCCATGTCCGATCCAGCCCTAAGTCTTGGTAGTTTTATGTGCTATCATTCTGGATCCTCCACTCTTTCCATCTTTACTCCTGCCACCCTGGTCCAGTCACCGTGACCTCTCACCTGGACAGCTGCAGCAAGCAGCCTTCACCTGCCCTCCTTTCCTCAGGTCCTTTCTTTACTCAGTACCCAGAGCCTCTGCAAAACACAGACTGACCCTTACACTCACCTGCTGAAGCCCTCCAGTGGGGTCCCATTGAAGACCACACTCCTTGGAGTGTCCTACGAACCCTTGTCTGTCACTATGTTGCCCCAGGCTCCCAGCCGCTTCAGCTGCCTGCTTCCAGTTCCTCAACATACTACGTTCCCTCCTACCCCAGGGCCTTGACACATACTCTTACCTCTTCCTGGGCCACTTTCTGCCCTCCCTGTCTTTCCTTGTTAACTATCACTTATTCTTTCCATGTCAACTCAACGGTTACTTTCAACAAAGCCTCCCCTGACCCTCAGGCTAACTCAGGGGCCTTTGTTAAAAGCTCACTTGACCCGAGTTCCTTTCTTTCAGAGTCCTTAGGTGAGTTTATAGTCAGGCGTTCACCACATGGCTATTGCTTGACATCTGTCATGACATCCTTCCACACGTCACACCAGGAGAGCAGGAATCCTGTGGGCTTTGCTGCCTGTTTTGCCCAGGGCTTAGACTGATGCCTGGCAGGCAGTAGGCTCTCTCCACGCCTGTGGCAGGAGCGTGTGTCTTCAAAGTCCAAGAATCAGAGCTTTTCCAGGCCTCCTTTTGGGGATGGTCTTGGAGCTCACTTTCCCTAGCAGCCTTTCTGTGGCCCTGCTCCCTCACCGCCCAGCTTGTCTGTGTGGGCAGCCTGGGTGTTTAGACCAGGCGGGAGCCTTTGGCCTGACGCTTCATGCAGGGCAGTTGTCAGTCCTGACCTACCTACAAGTGGCTTTGTGCTGCTGAATGGCTAGTGTACTCAGAGTCTTTGTGAAGGGGATTAGACCCAATGCTAGCAGAAGGGCTCTTGTTATTTCTAAGAACCCAGGGGTAAAGAAAAAACAATCCTTTGGTAAAGCAAATAATTACCAGCTAATTTGTCCCTTTTGTGACTTCAGTCTTGTACGTTCTAAAAGAGCTTTGTTAGCCACCTATTAGAGAAATGAATGGCATTAGCTGGTCAGAAGGTCTTTGTGAGCGTAAGGTCAAGGAGCCCTGGTGGTAATGGTGTCTTCTCAGGCAGCTGGTTCTCCCTCCAAGTCTCAGAAGTGATGTTAAGTGGCATTCAGTGGTTCCCACAAACAAATGGTCACAGTGCACTAACTCTCCTGTGTGTTGAGGAGCTCATTCCCTCTGCATCTCGCCCCTCCCCACCCCCGTGCTCCCAGGTTGCCATCTCAGACATAGATGGTGTCAGCCTCTGGCAAATCCAGCCTGTTAGTGTTGATGGGTGAGAATGACAACTTGACAGGCAGGTGGTAGTCCAGGGGGAAGGGTGGCCTGGGTTTTTGTCCTGGGTTTGTCACTGGCTCTCTGGTGTAAGCTAGAGCATTACTTTACCTGTCTGACCTCAGTCTCCCGCTGCCTGGTAACATCTCTTACAGGGGCCTGGGATTCAGTCTAACGTAGTGGTTAAAAGTGCTTTGAAAATCTCACATTATTCAAAGTCAGTAAACCCTAAGGAATGAAATATTCCAGTTGGCAAAATTGTGTTTTTCAGTATGACGATCTTTTTAATGCTTGATCTTTGGGACTCATGTGTGACCTTCTTGCATAGGTTCATCTTACTTTCCTGGGCCTCAGTTTCCACAACTGTGAACAAGGTGGGCTGATTCTGGGTTGGCACATGGGAGAACTAAGTGCCGTCTCTCTCTGTCCTCCCACAGTTCAGGCAGAATCACTGCTGCAGTCCGAGAACGTACTCCTCAGCAGAGCCAGACAGTACTAATCCATCCAGGTTTGATTTGGCGGGGGTGGGGTAGGGGTGGGGGGCTCTTTGCCAGGAAATCCTCAGAAATCATCTGTGAGGTGCAGACAAGAGAATTCAGGTCCAGAGAGGCCGACTTGCCCAAAACTTGGTGGGTAAGTGCGTCTGTGAACTTACAGCTGACTTTGGGGAGGTTGTTTGGGTGGGTATGAAAGAGGTCCAACTCAGGGCCCAGGCGGCATTCATGTGTTTCAAAGGTGTTACCTTTCTCTCCTGCCCATTCACAGGAGGCCCTTGACTTTGTCCTTTGACAGAGGTCACCTGTTTGTGCCCTTTTGCCTGTCTGCCTCCCCTCCTGGGCTGGGCACCACAGATCCCAACAGGGTCCTGCCAGTCCCCACGGGAGCAGATCCATGGCATGGCCCTACCCAGGCCTGGGACCTGAGCCCCCTCTTTGGACTAGGTATTAGGCTGTGTGACCTAGGAGGTGCCGTTCTTGGAAGTAAGCTGGTTTCCCATCTTTTGAGGAGCTTTTCTGCCCAGAGGTGCCCCTGGCAGATGAGTGAGGACAGAGAGTTATTTGGCAGGAGGGCAGGGGAGGAAACATTGCTGCCTTGTATACATCCGGGAGCTCAGGTGAGCGCTTCAGGGCTCCCCACCCTTCCTTCCTCCCCACCACAAGGAGGTGACTGGGTGGGGTGTGGAAAACCAGGGCCTGCCCTGCCCCGTGGGGCCTGAGCTGAGTTCAGGTGTGGTGAGCTGGGTGGGCATTGCATCATTTGACCTGGGCTCCCGGGGATGGCAGGCGCACCTGGGACAGCCAGCTCTGCATAGTGGTGGCTGAGCTTGGGGGCACAAGCCTGCTTACTGGAGGTCAGCCTCCCCATTCAGAACCGAATGTTCGGCGGTCCCATGGGGGAGGCAGCAGTCCTCTCTAGTCTCATCCCCTTCTCTATTTTATTCTTTCCATGTTGCTTCAGGAATTGATGTGATGAAGATGTTACGTGGCCAAATAGGCTCGACCCCAAATGTGACCTTTAAGCTCCATGTCCAGATACCCCTCCCCGACTCCCCAGGCTTGTCCCAAGAGCCACAGGCCCCTGCTTGTAGATTCTGGGCCTTTTCTCTGACCTGGTTATGCCGCTTAACAAATTCATTTGGGGGTGAGCTCAGATGAGGATCGGAGGAGAGAAGAATTGTCTTTTCTCTGTAACTGTCCCCAGGACGCCTTGAGCAGGCTTGGAGGATTCTCAGTAATCTAATCCCTGTCAGAAAAGGAACCATAAAACAATTCGGGCTTTAGAAGCCAAATCCCTTCCTGCACTCACACCGTTTCTATATCTCCCCCTTACGGTTTTCGCTCCTTTGCGTTGAAGCCGGGGTTCAGTTTCTCGGTCAGGGTTTCAGTGGATAAGGATTTCATATTTCACTCTTCCATTTTTTTCGTATTTAAATTTGCCTTACTCTCCGGTTTGACTTTCCACTGACCCTTGAAGAATTGGCGTATTTCAAGGAGGGGGAAGAGACCTCATTATAGGAAATGAGAAAAATGGAGCAGAGTTTTAAAACTTTTAATGACTAAAACACAGTGTTCCAAGTCAGTATTGCACTGGGGTTGAAGTCACTGTTTGGTTACAAGTCTTTTAGGTCTAAACGGGTTTGATGACATCTGTTTAATTTTAGATGTCTGGAATACATTCTGAAAATAATGAAATCCAAATGTATGACCAAATTAGAGAACAATTTTTATCTGCGACAAAGAAGTTATTATTATTATTTTTTAAATAAGAGCAAACATTTTGACCAAACCAAGCTTTAAAAGACCCACCAAACCTTTGGTCATCTTGCTTTGAGTTTTCCCAGTGGGTCTCCATGGTTGAGAGAACTTTCCTTTTCTTTGTGTGAATCAGATGTTATTATGTAATTTTATACCCATTTTTCTGTCCTGTCTCTGGGCGTGGGCTCTGCTCTGTGCTGTCAGCCTTGAAGAGACCATGTGTAGGGGAGGGAGGACTCTTTGCAGGAAAGCAAAGAGCTCTTGTCATAACCACTCGAGGGCCACTTGTCAGCTGTTCGGTAAGAGGCTGAACAACTTGGGAGAGACCCAGGCGAAGCTAACAGTGCAAAGCCGGCCATGGGTCAGGGTGCTACCCTGGGCATCAGAGCAGACACAGAGCATCTCTGACCCTCACCGGGCCCTGTGTGACCAGGGCAGGCCCATGACCCTCTCTGGGCCTCACTTCTTTCGTGCATGTGAGGAGCACAGGGATTCTGGGAGGCCTGTGGTGGTTGGCCTCTTTCCAGGAAGATTCTGCGGGTCTCTACTATCAGGATGTGCACTGAGCCAATCCTGCACTTCCTAAAGCTCAGCATCTACGATGATGCACGGACTCTGCCCACGTGGGTCTTCTTTATTGTCCCCTCCCCAGGAAGTCCTCCGAGGGTGGTGCTGATAGACAGACATTCCTGTGTCCACTCCACACTGCCAGAGGGGGTTCCATGTCCAGCCGCTCTCTCCAACCTTGGCGAGACTCTCATGTATATGAGTAGACAGGAAGTGAATTGTGGTCAAGGTTTTGCCCAGTGGCTTAAAACACTGATGACTGGGCAAGGAAATCCTGTGCCTCCTGGGTGTTTGTACCTCCCAAATATCTGTAGACTCTTGTCTCCTTGCCTGGTCCCACCACTCCAACGTTGGCCCAAGTCTTTCCCTGAGAACCAGCCCTTTCTCTGTTGAGTACCCCCCACCCTCCACCAGGCTCAGCTGTCCCAGGCTTAGGTCCTGAAACTCTAGCCCATGGGCCATTGTGTACACATTTCACTCATGGCTTGGGCTTATCTTCCTGATGTCCCAGAGATGGGAGGAAGTGTCCCAAGTGCTTGCCCTTGACCGGTCATTGCAGACAAGCCTGGAAATGGGGGTCATAAGCCGGTGACGCCTGGGCTGAGAAGCCTGTGGTAAAGCTTGGCCTTGGTGAGGCCTCTGGGCCCGGCTGGCCCCTGTAGACACAAGCAGGTTGAGCTGTGGGCTGCTGCGGAGAGAAGATAGACCGATCGTGCTGAGGTGAGCCTCTTCTACCTCACTCTCTGTGGCCTTGGGCAAGTTCTGCCTGTGTTCGGCTCTTAGTGTCCCCCTCTGTAAGGAGGGACCAGCAGTCCCCACTCTGCTTTCCTCACCGGCTGCTCAGAGGCCAGTGGGTGGTTTGAGCACACATTTTGGTGGGCTGGAAGCACCATGGGTTGGGTCGTGTGGCACTGGTTCCTGGGCAGGGTGTTCAGGCCAAGACTTCTTGGCAAAGCTCCGAGGGAACTGAGGGCCATTCTGAGCTGCTCATTTTCCTGTGGCCCGAGTGCAACCTGCCAGGTAACCAGGCTGTAGGGCTCAGTCCCTACCTGTTTTGTCTGGCAGTGAGGGGCCAAGTGGCCCAAAGGCTTGTCCATGTGGCTGTGATTACAGCCAGCACTTTGCAGGAATTGAGTGTAGCTTAATTTTCTAACTATGGTGCGATAAACTTAGGGCATCAGGCCTGGGTCTAGCTACCTGGTGCATTGCGGGCATAAGGAAGCATATGAGAAGGGAAGGCTGGGCCAGGCTTGGTGGTGTTTTGTTTTTGTTTTTAATAGATTGTAGTTTTTAGAGAAGTTTTACATTCCCAGCAAAGTTGACGGGAAGGTACAGAAACCTGCTGTCCTCTTCAATGCATAACCTCGCCCATTCTCAATATCACCACACAGAGTGGTTCATTTGCTACAATTCATGAATCTACATTGACACATCATTGTCACCCAGAGTTTACTAGGGGTCACTCTTGGTGATGTACATTGTATGGGTTTGGACAAATGCATAATGACAGGTACCCACCATTATAGTGACATACAGAGTAGTTCACTGCCCTAAACCTCCCCTGTGCTCCACCTGTTCATCCCTCTTGCCCTGCTAACCACCCATCTTTTTATTCTCTTCATAATTTTGCCTTTTCTATACTATTATGTAATTGGAATCTTAGCCAGCCTTTTCAGACTGGCTTCCTTCACTTAGGAAGCCATTTCAGGGTTCTTCATGTCTTTGCCTGACCTGACAGGTCATTTGTTTTTAGCACTAAATACTATTCCAGTGTCTGGATGTACCACCATTTATCCATTCACCCACTGAAGGATATCTTGGTTGCTTCCAAGTCTCGGCAATTATGAATAGAGCTGCTATAAACATCTGCGTGTAGGTTTTTTTGTGAACATAATTTCCAACTCGCTTGGATAAATACCAAGGAGTGCAACTGTTGGAGCATATAGTAAAAGAATGTTAAGTTTTGTAAGAAACACATACTGCCTTCCAAAGTGGCTGCACCAGCTGTGATGAGAGTTCCTCTTGCTCCACATCCTCACTAGCATTTGGTGCTGTCAGGTTTCTGGATTTTCGCCATTCTGGTAGGTATGTAGTGATATCTCATTGTTGTTTTAATTTGTATTTCTCTAATGACATATGATGTGGAGCATCTTTTCGGGTGCTTTTTTGCCATCTGTATATTTTCTTTGGCAAGGTGTCTGTTAAGACTTTTTGGCTGATATTTTGAGTTGTTGATTTTCTTATTGTTGAGTTTTAAGAGTTCTTTGTATATTTTGGATAACAGTCCTTTATTAGTTTGGCCTTTTGTAAATATTTTCTCCCAGTCTGTGGTTTGCCTTTATTCTTTTGAGATTCTGAGTTTTAGCTGCCAGGGATACTGTCCCTCCTCAGGGGACCCTGTGTATGGTCCCTCCATCCCATTGACCAGATCATGTTCATGGGCAGGGAGTGGACAATGGTGCCCATGCCTGGCTCTGGCCCTCAAGGGAGTAAGCCATCTGCCTTCTCAGTGTCTGTAGCATCAAGGAGGAGTCAGTGCCCTGCCTGCCACACTGTGTGGGAAAAGCTTGGCCCCCAGTCAGGGGAGAGTGCAGGATTAAGTGTGGTATCAGCATCTGTGGGTTCTGTATTTGTAATGCCGCCTGGTCATGAACAAACTTGAGGCCCCATCACTCCATGAGCAGGAATGCAGGTGAGAGGACCTGGTGGCGCAATCAGCAGACACAGCACTGAGTTCTCAGCCTTCAGATCCGTTGGCCACACTTGGCCCTAGTTCTAGGAGGGGCCGGTGGAGATCCTCTGTTCTCTCTGGGCCCAATCCTGGTCCTAATGATATGACCAGTAGTATGAATAACAACTATGCTTCATTGAAATTGATCATGTGCTCTGTACCAGGACCTCCTTGCAATGATTATCTCACTCATGTTACCATGATAACCCAGGAGGAGGGTGATTCCATTTTCCAAATGACTACACTAAGGGTCAGAGAGGGGAGAAGACTTGCTCAGGGCCCCTGGCCATAGGGGGAGCCAGGCTTGGAGCCCTGCCTGGCTGTCTGCAGAGCTGACACTCTCAAGCACCAGGCAGTCAACTTGGCAATTAGTCCCCAGGCCCAGGGCAGGTGTGGCACAGGGCACAAGAGGTGACTAAGGCCGGAAGGAAAAAGACAGCTGCTGGGATTCTCTGTCCCCTTCACTCCCAACCCAAAGCCCTGATATAATCAGAACACTGTTCGTTACCATGTGGACATTGGGCCTCGTGGGAAAAGCCAGGTTTCATGGGGAGGTTGAGTGGGAGGAGGGATAAAGAGATGGGAGGAATTGGTCATTCATGTCATGGTGATTAAGCTGCAGGTCTGAGCCAGGTGCTGTGCTAGCTGCTGAGGATACAGCAGTGAACATGACAGACAAGGTCCTTGCCCTCCTGGGGCTCAAATTCTGGTGAGAGACACAGGCAAATGCATACATATGTCCATAAACAAGTAGCTGTCAGGTGTGACAAGGAGTGAGCATTAAAGTTAGGCAATGTGATAGAGAGCTCTTTTAAACTGGATGATCAGGGATGGCTTCCCCCAGAAGGTGACAGCTCAGCTGAAATCTGTATGACAAGGAGTCAGCTGTGAGAAAATCAAGGGAGAGCAGTACAGGTAGATGAAACAGTAAATATAAAGGCCCTGAGGTTGAAGAAGTCTGGTGTTTTCAAGATGCAGAATGGACAAGGCAGCTGGATTTAAGAAGCCAGGAGAGTGGGGTAAACTCTGGTATGAGTGAGATAGAGTTCAGATGGTATGGAGCTGTATGGGTCAGTGTCTAGGAGTTTGGGTGTAATTCCAAGTACGATGGGAAGCTGGAGTGGTGACATGATTTAGATTTGTGTTTTTAAAAGATCCCTTTGACTTCCGAATTGTAGGGAGCAAAGGTGAAGATGGGGTCAATTAGAAGGCTAGTGTGGGAGTCGAGGCACAAAATGATGGTGTAGGCTGGCGTGGGTGCAGTGGGCATGGAGAAAGGTGGGCGGGGCCAGGTGTGCTCTGGAGGTAGAGTCAAGAGGATTTTCTGATGGGCTGGCACTCCATCCACCCAGTTGCTCAAGCTGAGAATTATTCCCGACTCCCCTCTGTCCCTTAGTCCCCCAGCCATTTGCTGAGACGAGGGAAGGGCATAGAGGAAGAGCAGGTGTGGAGGACGGAAATCAGGAGTGCAGCTTGGGACTTGTTAAGTCTGTGGGGCCCGTTAGACATACAAGCGATGACATCAAGCTGGCTGTTGTGAATGTGGAGCTGAGAGGCCTGCGGGGGCTGGAGACAGACATTGCGTGTCACTGGCATGGCGGTGGTATTTAAAGCTACAGGACTGGATGAGATGGTGCATGGAGAGAGAAGAGGAAAGGGCTCAGAGACTGAGCCCTTGGACAGTACAGTCTGTAGATGTGGGAAGAACCAGCGAGGGCAACTGGCAAGGTCCAGCCAAGGGGGTGGGAGGAAGCCCAGGGTGTGTGGCATCCTGGGAGAAAGAGTTTGGGGGAAAGGCTGCTGAGAGGGAGCCTTGACCCTGGAGCTGTTGCCGCAGCCATTCCAGTGGGGAGGTGGGGACGAAGCCTGACCAGGGATGGCAGAGAAGACAGGGAGCCTGAAGAGGACGTCAGATCTGTCCGGTTCCTGGACCCCTCTCTAGGAGTTTTGTCAAAAGAGGTAGCAGAGAAATGGGGTGGCGCCTTGAGAGGGATGTGGGCTGTTATTAGATGTGGGAGAAATTACAGCAAATTCACTCACACCAGTGTATGAACCAAGAGGGAGGAGACGTTTAGTGAATCATAGAGAGAGGGGACGTTGACAGGAGTGTCATCTTTGCTCAGGACACGGGAGGTGGGACTCAGGGTACAGAGGACAGAGCTGGCCTTGAAGAGGAGCAAGGAGATTTTCTTCAGGCCTGGTCCCTGGAGGGAAGGCAGAGAGAGTGGAGTTGCTGAATCTATCTCTCCACTTCTGTGACCTCAGATGTCTGTCCTCAGACCAAACTTCTCCCCCAGTCCTCCCACCCATCTGTCCCCTGCTGTGTCCAGCCACATGCTTCTGAGCACACTTGTCCGTTCCCACCCGCGTGCCCCCCTTTTATCCACTTCTACTGTCTTCTGTGATTCAGCCCTTCTTCCTCTGCTTTTCTCTTGTCCACTTCTTCCAGGGAGCCTTCCCAGATTACCTCAGCCCCTGGGGCTCTTTCTCTCCCCAGCTGGACCATGGGAGCCCTGATGGTCCAGAATCCAGATAAAGCCCTGGTCTTTAGGACTCAAGGGCCAACGTGAAGGATGCTGCCTTGTCACATCTCTTGTGCCTTTGTCGTAAGGTCTTCCGTAGGGAGGGATCATGCTGTTAGTTTGTGGAGAGAGAAAAGATGGAGTCATACTGATCTGAGTTTAAGTCAGAGGTACTGACTAGTTGTGTAACTTTTGGCAACTTTTTTTTTAACTTCTCTGAGCCTCAGTTTCTTTGTCTGTGAAGTAACCCTAATAACAGAACTTATCTCACTGACTTTTGTTGGAATAAATAAGATATTGCATATAAACTGTGCCTGGCACATTACTAGCCCTCAATAAATAGCATCAGCATCATTACTAGTATGTTATTTATGTCCCTACCCTTTCTTCACTGGGATCTTAGTTTAAGGAAGTCATCTGACCTTCCCGTGCCTCATTTTCCTCATCTGAAAAACGGGGCTGATATTAGTACCCTCCTTAGAAGGCTGCTGAGTTGAGCAGGTATGCAGAGGGTTTAATACAACAGCGGGCACATGGTAGGTGTTAGAGAAAAGGAGCTTCCTGCCATTGCTGGGGATGGTGAGGACGGTAGTTATCACTACATTCCTGTTTCCCTGGTGCTGAAATCCCCACCGGGACTGTGAGGCTGTGTCCCGGGGGCCCTGCCCCTCCGCTGTGCATTGGCGAAGGTGACTCCCCCCACACCCCCGCCCCCACTTCTCCCAGGCTCAGCGTTTTGAGCATCGCTTCCGACGCTTCCCACAACCTCCTTCATCTCTGGCTGGAAGGTTACAAGGCTTCAAAGGTTAATTTTTAAAAGTCCACTCTTCTGACCCTTTAAACTTCATGTTAAGTCCCCCTAGTGCCTTAATGAAGCTCAGGCTGTTTTGAGCATCTTGAAGAAGTATGGCTGACAGTGCCTTTTTAGTTACATAAAAACAGAGGGACACACATGGACCCAAATATATATCTGTATAATTAAGAATAAAAGTCATAATCCCTGGAGCAGGCTGTGCTGGTGAGCATCAGGTTTAATAGAGGATTAGGAGGAGGAATTAAAGTTGCCCAAGGGGTACACCCAGAGACTTCAAACACCTTTCAGAAAACAAATGACCGTGGTTTTCAGAAACCATTTACCAAGGGCAGCAGAGGGTTGCTTTCTTTTGAAATGTACTTTTAACACTTGTATAAACAGCGACATGGGGCTTCCTGTGCTGCCTTCATTAGCTGGTGTCTCTGCGAGAATGCGGCTCATTATCTGGGTGATTTGATGTCCCCGGCGGCTGCTGCTGGACCGGCCGGGGCCACTCTTCCTTCTTTCTGTTGCCTAGTGGTGTGGAACCAGTCAGTTTGTGCTTCGCCTGTTTCCACACCTTCTGTCACCCAAGCCTGGCTTCCCAGAGGTGCCCTCAGTACCCCGGAGAACTGGACTCCTCAGGTGGGTGAAGGCTGGGAGGTTGGAGGCTGGACCTGTCTCCGGCAGGGGGGCGGCTGGGAGGTTGGAGGCTGGACCTGTCTCCGGCAGGGGGGCGGCTGGGAGGTTGGAGGCTGGACCTGTCTCGGGCAGGGGGGAGGCTGGGAGGTTGGAGGCTGGACCTGTCTCTGGCAGGGGTGTGGCTGGGAGGTTGGAGGCTGGACCTGTCTCCGGCAGGGGGGCGGCTGGGAGGTTGGAGGCTGGACCTGTCTCCGGCTCATCTGAGAACCTGACAGAATCAGCCTTCAGCGCCCAGCCTCGGCTCTCCTCAGGTGTGTCTGCAGTGGAACGTGTGGCCTCTGCACGCACAGAGTTCCCCATTGTTGGAGGTGTTCAAGCAGTGTCCCGGCTGAGGTTTTGAGGGAGTCTGTGGGCCTTATGAGCCGGACATCCTGCAATTTGTGCTTTACAGGCCGAGTATGAGCCTGATCAGGCTGAAGCTTTCCAGCCTCAAGGGTACCTGTGATAGAAGACATAGCACCTGGCTCCAACCAGTCCCCCCGCCCCCCATCAGTGACTCTTTTCTTCCTGTGCAAAATGGGTATATTGATACCATAAGCACAGCTAACACTAAGGAGGCGCCTACTGTGTACCCGACACTGCTTGAAGCACTTGCTTGCTTATGACCACTCAGAAGGAGGTACTATTGTTGCCCCTACTTTACGGAGGCCCAGGAAGGTTAACTAACCCTCTCAAGGCCACAACCAGTAAGGGATGAATAATGGCACCTAAAGCATCTGCTGAGCATCTGCTGAGATCTTCACAGGAAAGTGGAGGTGCCCCCTCGACCTTTCCTAAGTCCTGCCAGGAAGCCAGGGGCCCAGCCCTGCCTGACGTCCTGAGAGGGCTAAGCGACATAGCCCCGCTCAGTTTGGTCGGTGCCTATCCAGGCATGGCAGGGGCAAGCGGTGAGTGTAGAATTGCCTCCCCAAAGAGAGCAGAGCTCCTGTGGGCTGGCGGCCCCCAAGCTGGGCTGCTGGGTGTGCCATCTTCTAGAAGTTTCCCCTCAATGTTGCAAATGGGCTGGCGGTTAGAGCTGAGCTCCATGAGGCTGATTCACTCTGAGTTCACATGAGGCCACTTGCCCACATCTTGCCTCTGCTTCCTGCCGCTGTTGGACAGGTGCCCATGAGGCAAGAAGGGTACTTTCTTACCCCTGAGCAAGGGCGCTGAGGAAGGGAGAGAGCACGTATTTCCCTGGGCTGGGGGTGAGGACCGGGCAGCTCCAGCAGTCAGGTAATCCTGCTTCTCATTGGAACTGCACATAAGCAATCCTCCCTTCCTCTCCCGCTGTCTGGCCTGCCCTCACAGGAGGCTCTCGTCTTAGGTCATTGAGCCTGCAGTCACCAGGAGTGGGTGGCCCGGGAGGGAACAGGACAGCTGGGTTCATAGGTCCAGCGTCAGTAAGAAGGAGGATTTCGGCTGAACCCGCGGGGCAGGAGAATGTCTGTTGGCAGAAAGGGGCTGATACTGTGTCTGAGCACATGGGTAGACCATGCACTGTGCTGAGCTCACAATGAGCATGCTCCTCTCTCACGCTCCTAATGGCCCAGTGCTGCTCTCTTGGTGAGGTGACAGAGAAGGGAAACAACTTGCTAAGGTCACAGAGGTGGCTCTAAACTCAGGCCGGGAGCAAGCCTCTGCCCTCTCCCTCTGGCATGTGGGGGAAAGCATGACCTCTGGCATGGAGGCCCAGGGGACGTGGTGGGTTGGATGCACAGCTGGATGGAGAGGGTGAGAGAGAGGAGGTGGTAGGACATGAGGCGGGGCTTGATGATGAGTGACAGCTTCTTCCCAGAGCATCATAGGCCTCATTCCGTGGTGTGCTAGAGAGCGTTGGACAGCCAGTTTTTCCGGAAAAAAACAAAAGCCCTACTCTGAAGAGTTGACCCATTTCCGTGGTGTAAATGTTTCCACTGTGGCCAATTCCAAGTTATCAGTGTGATGTCCCTGAAGTAGGCCGACCAGATGTCCCATTTTAAACAGGACAGAGAACAGCGGTACTGTCCTGTTTTAAACAGTATGCCGGGTGAGCCTACCGACACCTTGACCTCAGCCCAGCGAGACTAGGCTGGCCACACGTACGCTTGAAACAGGACCGTGCCGTTGTTTCCTGTTCCGCTGTAGACGGCACGTCTGGGCAGCCTGCACGGCAGCCTGTCCTGAGCCAGTCCGAGCGGTGCAGCACGGCAGGGGCCTCATAGCTCTGGCTCTGTTGTTTGGGGCTATTGGGGAGAGCGCAGCGAGGTAACAGGAGGGGAGGGGACTCCTCAGGACTTTTTCACAATGCAGCTCTGGGTTGTCTAGGGTTAGGGGAAAGGGCTTGAGAAAATGGCCCATCAGGAAGCTCCTGCTGGCCCTTGGAGGCTAGGGCAGGCAGGTAGGGGTGGGCTCCTTGACAGGGAAGGGCCAGATCCCCTAGTATTTGGTGAAGCAAATGTCTTTCCCTCTATGGAAGCCTCGTGGGCCTCTGGCTCACAAATGTGTGTCTCAGCGGGAGGGTTCTGGAGGCAGTGGACCTCCGTGCTCCCAGCTCTTATTCCTTTGCAAGGTCAGGCCGCAGTGCATGTGGGAGCTCTCGCCTGCCTTTTGTCCAGTCCAGTGGTTTAACCACCACCACCGCCGCTGCCACCACTTCCCCCAAGAAATGTCCTGGGAATTTTCATTAGGGGGGGAAAAAGAAGATCTTCTTGGAAATAAACCCAGTTGGGGGGGGCGGGGGGGTTAGGGTGGAAGGGGACATCAGAGCTCGGCTGCAACGAAGGGCTGCTGAGCTGCTGGGACACCTTTGGGAGTGGGGAGAGTTCAGTGAGGGGACCAAGGCCAGAGACAGAGATCAGGGCTGGCCCAGAACCAGCGACCAAGACTTCCTGTGGGAAGGTGATTTTACTGAACTTGGAAGCATGGGCAGGATCTGGAAGTGTAACCATCCAGGTGGGAGTGTGAGAGTGTCCATGTGGCTGTCACCTGCCTCTTCACTCTCAGATCCCATCCCTGCTCAGCTAGCAGTACAGAGGCTGCCCCTGCATCCTGGACAACTGGCTCTGGGCAGGTGTGCCCAATGGGAGGCACCGACAGGCGGGAAGAGGGAAGGGAGAGGGAAGGGCACCGCTCCCCCTCTCTCTGGATGGCACCATCTACCCCAGCAGCTGTCTCCTCCATGGCTCCAGCTGTCACTCATCAGCCTGTGTGGCCATGGTCTTGGCTCCCTCAGCCTGAAGAGGCCCTTATGGTGTCTCCTACTGGGTGAGCCTGGATGCTGAGCTCTGGAAGCACTTCCTTCTGCTGTTCCTCTAGCCTTAGGGTTGGTGTTAGGCTGATCTCTGCATCACTGTCCCCTGCTTGTCTTTGCAGCTCCTCCAGCCTTGTAACTGTTCCCGGGAGGCTTACTGGGCATGGTCGATGGGCTCTGCTTTCCTGACCATGAGGCTTTGGTGACTTCCAGAGCTGACTGTGGGTCGCCTGTGTGATCTCCATCAGGGCTGTCTTCGGGATGCTAGGTACTTGGCTGAACTAGGGACCCACTTTCATGGGTTCCTTTTTTGGTGCAGCAGAGCTGGAGCCTCAAGCCTCTGTCAGCACGCACATGCTGATTGGCTGGCTTTCTTGTCCGGTCCTTCCCTCTCTCACCTGCCCTGACCTGCCCAGGGTGGAGGGCCCACTGACCTCTGGCCCAAACCTCCCTTTCTCCGGTGACTTGGAAGTTTGTATCTGAGTAGAAGGGAAGGGTGGGGCGGGAATTCTGTCCTGTGAAGGGGAACACTTGCCCAGGGTTATGCACCTGGGACAGGAAGGCCTAGCTCCAACAGACCCCAAGTGTGGCCACAGGGCTTCCAAAAGTAAAGCTGGAAAATCACCAGTCTCGTTCCAGCTTCTGTTTCATGGGAAGGAAGAGGCCAGAGAGGAACAAGGACTACCCCAGCATCATTCCGAGCCAGCGGCGGAGCAGGCGCACGGGCTGTGGTCCCCAGCCCAGCGCCTGGCGAGCCCTGTCTCTAGGACCTCCTTGGCTTTGGAAAGCACAGTGGGTGGGCAGGTGAAGGCATGTGCTGCGGCCCGTGGAGGCCTCTCCGGAGCTCAGGGGCCCCTGGCTGCCATTTGCCGAGCTCGGGGTACGCATGCGTGCAGACCTGCCCTGGGCGCGGCCGCAGGAAAATCCCCGAGTACACATGGCCAGGCCGGTGCCCAGTTGCGCAAGAGCCGTGTGGCAGCGGTTGTGCTTGTGTGACTGTGTACAGAACTGAGGGTGCTGCGCGCTTTGTGGGAGAGGGCTGACTCAGCAGTGCCGGGCCCTCAGGGAGTTGCCAAGGGAGGCCAACGTGGTGGGGACACCCCAGCAGGGCGGAGGCAGTGTGTCCACAGTCCTGCAGGCGCCGCAGCAGTGGAGAGCGGCGCTGTCCTCGTGAACACACCGCGTCCCCATCCCACACCCCCTCCCCGCCGCCCCTGGCGGATGAGCTCCCCTCACGTTGCCAGCTCTGGGCAGCAGCCTTGGGTTTGCACACCTCTGAAGTCTGGGGGACCTGGAGACCAAGCAGGGGCTTCTGTGGGCAATCCCATTTGAGTGGTGTATGTATAGGGGAGGGTGCCCCAAAAGACACCTAGACAGGAGAGGCGGCTGCCTAATCGTCCAAGGCCTTCGGGGACTGGCCTGCCTGGACTTCGGTCGGTGAAAATAGGGAGCCATGGAAGGTTGTGGAGCAGGTGGGTGCTGACGCCAGAGCTGTGCTTCAGGAAGGTGGGGTGGGAAGCGGGTGGAGCGTGTGAGTGGAGCTGGTTGAAGAGGGCTGGTTCGGAGCTGTGGCCACCGAGGCGGAGCCAATCTCCCTCAGCGGGCCCCCAGGATCTGAGGAGCTGCTTGCCCCACTTAGGAGGGTTTGGGCTCCGGAAGGTGGTTGAGAGCACCCTGCCATGTGCTGACTGGCACCAGGGGCAAGTCACTTAATGACCTATTAAGCTACTAAGTTATTAAGCAAATGGACACCCACCCCTGAGCTTCGGTTACCTCATTTGCTAACCGGGAGCGATATGTACTTTTTAGGGTTGTCGAAAGGAATGAATGTAGAAGGTCTAGCACAGTGCTTGGTGCATCATCCAAAGTGCTTAATGATTAGAGGCACAGAGGAGGCGACTGGCCCATGTGCTAATCGAGGATCCCTCCCAAGGGTTCAGTCTAACGTGGCACCTCTCAAATCTTCCCCAGCACCCTCCCTTCCAGGCCTTTTCTGTCACAGCCTCTCTGAGGTGCCCTTGGGTCAAGGTGGAGTGCCTGCCAAGGCCCTCCCCACTCGATGCACCTTCACCTCTCACTGTGCCCATAACTTGGAAGAGGCAGGAACCAGCCTGCCCTTTTTACCCACAGGTCACTGAGGGGTCATGGCCCGAGATGCCACACCTCAGCCATGGGGTTGGGCCCAGGATTGTCTCCCCTTCAGCCTCCTGGCTTGGGGAGCTAGCTGGAGGGGAAGATTTGCCATGGGGTGGGTGGCCTGACCAGGCCGCTTATAATTGTCATCTCTAAATCCCCCTTCCTTTTTTTTTTAATATATTTTAATTAATTTATTTATTTTTGACAGAGAGAGAGGGAGAGGGAGAGGGAGAGGGAGAGAGAGAGATACAGAGACAGAGACAGAGAGAGAACTGAACTGGGGGAGCTCCCAGTTCAGCATATGGTTCCGCACGGGCCGGGGCCAGGATTCGATCCCTGGTCCCCAGCGCTGCAAAGTGAGTGCTTAACCCACTGAGCCATCCCGGCCTCCCCCCCCTTCCTTTAATGACAGCTGTTGTCAAGAAGTTTCCTCAGAGTAAGCCTTTTTTGTAGAGAGGTGGGAAAAGAATGTAGACATGAACTGAAAAGTGTTTCTGGGAGGAAGCCTGGTTTTTCTCCCATCAGGAGTAGAATGAGGTGGGGAAGCCTTGGACAAGCCCCTCTTCCTCTTGGGACCCCAGTCTCCCTTTGGGGGTATTTGAGCTGACAGTCGGGGCCTGCTTGTGGGCACGTGGGGGCCACTGACAAGATGAAAGAGTATAGAAGCCTCCCTGAGGTCAGCTGAGGTTAGGTGGGCAGGGGCCAAGCCCTGAGATCCCTCAGAAGGGCCACTCCCTCCCTAGGAGGTGGAATGCTGTGGATGAACAAGTTCCAGGCCCGTCACTCCTGCTGACACCCAGCCCGGGTGTCACAGGTGGTGTGCTGCCCCCAGCCGGTGGGGCTGCCAGGCTGTGTCTGGAGGTTCCTGGCTTGCCCCTCACACCTGAGCGGTGCACAGCAGTGACTGCCACCGAACTATGCTGTCTCAGCAGACAGGGCGCGCCCTCCTTCTCTAGGAGGCTGTGTCTGCCAGGGTGGAGGCCATGAGTGTGTGCGAGTGAGCGACCACTAGGACGGGGAGGGGCTGGGCCTCTGCTCACGCAGCAGCAGCCTGAGCTGGGCCGGTGAGTGCTGCTTCCTCCAGCCTGAGGAGCAACAAAACTGAGGAGAGCTTTTCCTCCCTGGGAAGTTCCTGCCCTGAAGAACACCCTCCGCGAAGCCCTGACGGAGTGCGTGAACCAGATTTTTTTTTGCTGTAGATTTGATGTCCCGTGAAGCTGAGTCTGAGGCGAATCTGCCGAGTGCCGTGGTCGTGCCCGGGGCCGGCGTGCAGGCGGGGGACCAGGAGAGCTGAACCCTTGGCCAGCTGAACCTCAGGAGTGGCCAGCACCCACCCTGAGAATGGCTGCCAGTTCAGGATGAGCACATGGGCAGGGCGCCAGGGTGCATTCCCATTGCTGCAGGACTCCCCCTGCAGGCAATCACCAGCTCTGTCACCCAGGACTTAGAAGCACCCCCTAAAACAGAATCATGGCCCTCTCATCCATATTGGCAGGGGAAACGAGACCCACAACTCGAGAGAGAGTGGATATCATGCTGTCAAGTATAAGTTTTTCACCCATAAACCTTTAATTAAATCACTGGCACCCATTATATTTCTTCATCCTGGGAAAGCCTTTGCAGATGCCCAAACTACGGAACCATCCAGTGAGCTGGTTCACAGGTCCACATGGGCACTGCCAGGATTGGAACTCCAATAGTCCCCACTGGCTGGAGAATTGCATTTTCAGCTGGTAAGCTGGTGCTTAGTCCATGTGCTGGCACTCAGCATATCTGTGCCTGGCTGCGTTCAGGTCCTCAAGTAGGCGAAGAGGTCAGGGGCTCAGGGCCCTGTTCCTAAATTCTCAAATGTCTGCATTGCCGTTTTGATAAAAATCCTTCACAATGCATGATCTGATCTGTACTATCTGGGCACCCACCTTGCGAGCTGCTCTTGCTGCATGAGGTAAGAACCCCTTTGCCTGTCTTCCTGATGATGTTGGTGTATTTGATTGCTCATGTGTGCTCCAAGGAAAGCCCAGACACAGCCACCGGCCGCCATACAAAGGAAGTTCATTTCGGTTGCATTAGTTCAGAGAGAGAAACTTGAGGGCAGAACAAAGGTCACACTAGTGGCCTAGATATGCATTTGCTGGTGGCCACTGTCACATTCATATGGCAACCAGATCCCGGCTTGACACATGGCAACTAGCTTGAGTTTGTTGGCAGTAAATGTGCTGGGAAATAAGTGAGGAAGAATTAGGATTAGGAGATTAAGAGTCTGTTTAAGGTAGATTTTAGTACCATCATAAGGCTCCTGTGGCTTCTGTGAGCAGGGCAGCCTGAGAGTTATCAAGTAATCCCTCATTAAAATCAGTGCTGCAGGCTTATATGCAGGGTTTGCTTTCATATCAAAGCTGGTTATTCTTGCAAACAAAGCCTTAAAGTTATTAATGCCACTTTGTTTGCATACATCTGTTTGCAGGCATTCACTCTGTGCGTTGGTATTAATTAAATCAAAATACAGAAACAGAACTGGCCTGAGGCCACATCTTTCTACTATTAAACCCATTCTTGGCAATTCAACTTTAGCAAAACACATCATCTAATTTTGTTGGTAATTTTGTTTGTATTTAATTTGCAAATTTGTTCTGGCTTTTTACACATTCAAGAGTGATTAAATAGGAGGAGTCAATAGCTCTGATTTGTGTTGCTATATCTGCATTCATTTACCAGTGTATTGAGTGAGCTCCTTCTGTGTGAGAGGCCTGTTCTAGACACAGGATGTGTCAGTGAATGAAACAGATGGAATCCCTGTCCTCACGGGGTTTACAATCTAAAAAACAAAACATCAACAAAACAACAGCTTAAAGCCCATCCACAAACAAGTGAGTAAATACACAAGATAACATTAGGTGAAGATGAGGAAATAGCTGGGTAAGAGGAGAGAGCTGATGAGAAGTCGCCCTTAGGAGAGGGAGTCAGGACAGTTTCTCTCGAAGAGGTGACATTGCCCAGAGACTTGAGTGAAGCTTGCTGATCAGGAGAAGAGAGTTCTCGCGTAGGGAACAGCAGGTGCAAAGACCCCCAAGACGGGGATGTGGTCAGTGTGTGTCATGTAATGTGGTTTGAATTATGATGTGAATAAAAATTCCATACTTATCAATGCATGGCGAGATTGGGCACTTGGGGTTTGGAGGGCTGAAGTAAGAAGTGGGGTAGCTAGTCTGGTGTGGGGGCCCAGAAGGACCCCAGACCCACCCAGAGGAGCTGCCCATGGGAGCAGCAGGGTTTCCTCAGGTTTGCAAGCTGAGAGGTGGGGACAGCACCATGGCTGAAGGCGAGCAGAGCTGCTGATATTAGCCCTTCTCTGTATCCTGGCCCCCAGAACATGGCCATCCAGGGCCGTGGTTCTCAAGATTTAGCGTGCATCCGAATCATAGAGGACTTGTTAGAACCAGACTGCTGAGCCCTACCCCCAGGTCTCTGGGGTGGGGCCTGAGAATGCATTTTCTCCGAGTTCCCAGGTGATACTGCTGCTGCTGGTCCAGGGACCACACCTTGAGAACCTCTGCTCTGCAGCACCTGTGGAACCAGTGCTGGGATCTGTGCAGGGAGATGAGGATCAAAGCCCTCAGCAGAGGACCTGCTCGGGTCACACAGATGGCTGTCTGGCTCAGTGGCCTCACTGGAGAGTTACAGCCATGACTGTGGTGACTTCAAGGGCATGGCCATTTCGGCAGTACCCCTGGCCGAGCGTAGGCAGGTGTGTGTGTGTGTGTGTGTGTGTGTGTGTGTGTGTGACAGGCATTGGCACCAAGCAGCTGCAGTGGTCACCCTGGTCAGGAGCCTCCCGGGTCAGGGACCTGCAGCTGAGACAGGTGGGGTGGGGGTGGGCCACAGCCCTGGCCCAAGGCCCTGGGCAGCCAGCAGTCACTGTGAGATGACACTGAGGTGATTTGGGTCTCTGCCCTGCCACTCCAAGGTCCAGCGGCTCTCAGCATTCTTCTGTCTCTTGTCCTCTCTGGCCCTCCCAGTGCTCTGTCTTGTCTCTTGACGAGGAATTGTGTGAGGGCCTCTGCAAATGGTTCGGGGCTCCAGAGACGCGAGGCGGTGGTGGTGGAGAAGAACCCCAGGTGCCTGGCTGGATTTTCCCGAGCGAGGCGTCTGCTCTTCCCAGTGGTTGGCCCTGGGGTGTGGGCTTGAGCATCGAGGGAGGCGGCAGGAGGAGGGAGGAGTGTGCCTGGCAGCACGCAGGGAGCTGATGGGAAACAGCTGAGCCAATGGCTCTGCACACTCAGAAAAGAAATCGTGGCTTCTGAGGAAGCTGCAGAAAATTGATTTTTTGCAGCTTCACTGGTCATCCTGGAGGATTTGGTGCGGTGGAAACAGGGCCCATGTCATCTGTCTCTGCTCTGTGCTGCTGGGTCCGGTGTTGAACGGGCTTCTCCCAGAGGCAGAGGGGCCTGGGTCTGCCCCATCACTGCATGTGTCTCCCACCATCCTGTGCAAACAGGAAGAGGCAGAGGGCCCTCAGCATTGGCGGCCTCTCCTATTGCTGGCCCTTTGGGCCTGCTGCCACCCAGGTGAAAGGTGTGTGTGTTCATGCAGCTGGGGCTGAGGCCTGTGTACCAGCGTGCAGCCGTGGTTCTTCGGGGTCTGCTTTGGGATGGGCTCCTTGGGGAGCTCAGGCTCTACCATGTCTGTCCCTCAGTGAGTGCTGGGCAGACAGCCGCCAGCTAGATCAGGTCTGCGGTAGCCTCCCCCTGGGCACCGGGTGGGCCTTGTCTGGGAACAAGGGCTGGCCTCTGGCACACTTCCCCTGCACGTGTGGAGAGTGGACTTAGCACAGGCCCAAGGGAGCTAAGATTCCCACAGCCAGGGAGGAAGCGCAGCTTCAGTCTGACAGTTCCCGGGACTCCTGTTGGCTTTGAGTGACTTCATGGAAAACTTGGTCAGGGTGCTGTGAGGCAGAGCCGTGACCTCTCACCCCAGCAGCCAGCCCAAGCGGCTCAGCCTTCCAGAGACGCGTGGTGTGGGCAGTCACAACCCTCCCTGGCCAAGAGCCCAGCGGGCAGAGAGCCTGGCTCTGTACCTCTCGGGTCCCCAGCCCGCTGCTCGGCTGTCAGGAGGGACTGATCCCAGCCTTGCAGGGCTGCTGTGAAGACCCACTGAGACCAGGCCTAACAGGCCTCAGCTTTTGCCACGTGTGGGGTAAAGAATCAGATACAGAGGAGCCGGGGCCACGTGTGGTCGCTTTTGTGGTGGTTTGGGATTTGAAAATGGACCATTGTTTCCTGGTGGTCCTCGCTGATGTGGCACCTCAGTGCCTTGCCCCCAAACAGTGGGGCCTCTTGTCGCTGGAATGTTTCCTTCTTGCTGGACGCGTTGTCCGGAGCTATAAGTGAACACTCTGCCCAAAACTAGCAAGTTCGCCAGGGCTTCTGATGCTAAAACCCCTGAAAAGTGGCAGGCATTTCTCTTTCCTTGTCTTGTGTGCGGTGACAGTGTCTGTCACCCACAGGTGGCCCTGGTGTTTGAGCCTGGGGTTGCTGTGGGGATGTGGGGAGGGAGTAGGAAAGGGGGGGCATTGGGCAGTGTATGAAGATAGACAGTTTCTTTAGGTAAAAAGATAGATACTTTCTGTAGGTGAAAAGAGATTTGGGAGCCCAGTTGGAAATACGAACAATGGTATGGTGATGGTGTAATCAATAGCATTAATTTCCCCCAACTTTGGCCTGATCAGGGCTTCTGTAGCATTCCATACATATAGTGTATTAATAGTATAATGCTATTAATAATCATTAAAGAGCAGCTAACTTTTACCAGACTCCTATTTGCAGACGTTGCTGAGCCCTTTCATTTCCATCATTTCATGTAATTATCTTAAGAGCCTTATGGGTAATTGTTATTTGCATTTTAAAGTGAGGGAAACAGAAGTTGAAAGGTTGACTATCTTGCCTGGTGTCCACTGGGGCAGAACAGGGGAGCCAGTAGCTCGGGCCCAGGACTCAGACCCAGGGCTTCCCCTAAGGAGCCCCCTTCCTGGGTGCTAGTTTGTGCTTGGATGTGACAGGTCGTGGGGAACATGAATGTTTTCATCCTAATGATGTGGACAGTGATCTGGGTAGTGGTCGAGGACCCAAACTGCTGCTTACCTACTGGGTCACTGGGGCAAATTACTGCTCTCTGTGCCTCAGTTTCCTCATCTGTGCCTACCTCAAGGGCTGTTGTGAGGATTAAACCGTTAATATCTATGAAGGGCCTGGACGGACTCTGGCATTACACGGTGGCTGTTGTTCTTGTCCTTGTCACCCCCTGCCACACGTTCCCCCGGGTTCATGTTTGGGAGGTGTCCTGTGGGTTAGCATGGTGAGACTGGCATGTAACAGAAGCCCAGAACATACTCATGGCATGAAGAAATGGAAGTTCCCAGGTGGCCTGAAGGTCTCCTATGGTCATTCATCTTCTTTTAAAAGTGTCCTCCCATTGATGTGTGGGTTTATTTCTCAGCTTTCCATTCTGCTCCACTGGAAAAACCACATGACTTTACTCATAAGTGGAGTATAAAACAAAAAGTAACAGACAAATTAACAGAACAAAACAAAAACAAACTCATAGATATAGAAACAGAGTGGTAGTTACCAGAGCGGGAGTGGGTGGGGGTGGGGGTCAGATACACACATGGTAATAGAAGGAAACTAGACTTTGGGTGGTAAGCACACCATAGAGTATACAGATGTCCATTTAAGATATACACCTGAATTTTGTATAATGTTATTAATGGATGTTATCTCAATGAATTTTTTTTTTTTAAAGGATCCTCCCACAGCTTCTTGCCTGAGTTTAACCCACCGGTGGGGCTGAGCCTGCCTGCCATCCACACTGCCTGGCACACTGCCCTGGGTCTGCTCAGTGGGAGGGTCATGGTCCTGGTGAACCCCAGTGCCCACGGGATGCCCAGGCCTCTTGGAGAGGCAGGAGATGGAAGACCCCAGCTCTCCAGCCTGCAAGGTGGGGCTGTAGGAATCCTGGCTGTTCTTTGAGGGGTGGGGGCTGTTCCGTGTGGGTGTGTGAGGTGTGGAGCCCTTCCTCTCCCCTTCCCCTGAGTCTCAGGGGAACAGGTCAACAGAGAGCTGGGCGGGCCAGGGCAGGAGGCTGCAGAGCCTGTCAAGGTTAACAGATAGGCCTTGGCTCTCCCCTAGGAAGTCATTCAGCTTCTCCCCTGATTCAGGCCACATTGTTTCAAAGCATGTGGTATAAACTACTGACCACTGGGGAATTGCTTGAATTAACAAACTCATTTTTCCCGAGACCTGAGGTTGAACTTGAGCGAGGAGTTCAGGGCTCTTTTGCAGAAATCCAATAGATCAGGAGAACTCATGTTACACCATGTTTTCAACCTTGATCAAATGCACATTTTGCATGGTGGGGACTTCTCCACGCCTGCACACTTCCAGCTGCATAGGATTGCTGGGAACCTCGGCTGACCAGGGCAGCGGCTGGCATTGGGGCCGGGCTATGGGTTAGAAGGAGTGTCAGAACAGTTCTCACTTTCTCTCCCCCTCCCCCCCACCTCCTGCCTCCCTCATACCCACCCTTCTTAGTGCCTTTACTAGGGAGAGGTATGAGGTTTTGCTGGAAGGATCCTGGTTTCTGGGCTGAGTCCTGGGGCCCCAGCTTACTGTCCTGTACCTCGTCTCTGCCTGTGAGGATCTGTTGGCCTGCCCCTGTCTCTGCTCCAGCAGAATGCCTGGCCACAGGGCCACCGTAGATCCAGAGGTCAGCAAGTAGTCTATCCCTCTCCCACTGTCAGTCCCACCCACACCACCCATGTCCAGGACAGGCGCTCAGTGGGGGCCTGCAGGACACCTTGCTGGACACAGGCCGGTCTCCGGTAGGCCAGCTCTGCCGAGATGAGGGTTCCGTGTGTGTCACAGGCGGAAAACCACAGGAAGCAGTGGGCGTCAGGATGTGGGAAGGTGTGGCTCAGGAGGGAACTCACAATGAGGAGGAGGCTTCCTGGTGCGGGCACAGCAGCCTTTAGAGGCTGAAGGGAGAAGAAACCGGGTTTTGTCAGGCTCAGGTGGCACTTTCCAGACAACAGCAGTGCTCCCCAAACTCTGTCTTCTGCCATCTGGACACTGTTTTCATGAGGCAGGGGATCTATGGGACCATCTAAGTGCTTCCTACACCTGGCCCAGCACCCTTAGCACCTGGTGGCTCTGAGCATTTTAGGTGCATGGCCCCCCCCCAGACCTGTCCAGTCACTTGCCCTTGGGTGTGTGTGTGGTGGGGGTGTGTAGCCATCCGCAGTCACAGAGCTCCCCAGAGGGCTACCATGCTGGGCTAGATTCCAGATTCCTCCCTGCTGCATGTGTTGGCTTCCCTCGGTCAACTTCCTTCCCTGCCAATGGCTATTTGGGGTTCAGAGACCCCAATCAGTGGAGGGAAGTTTGATGGAATCTCCATGGGTTTCAGTGGACCTGTGGCTCAACAGCAAACTCCCCGCTCAGCATGGATTGCAGGAGGCACATTCCAGATCTCAATGGCTCCTGGGTTCCAAGGGTAGGAGTGGGTGGCTCAGCCACTCCCCTATGCTGGCCTCTCTCCACCTGCTGGTAAAGGACTTTCACCCTGTTCTGCCCCCTGGCTTCTGTCTCTTCGACCCAGGGAGAGCTACAGGCTCCCCGCTTTGGGACATGTCATGGTTTTGCAGCTGTATTGGCTACCACACTGTAGTTCTCTGGGGATTTCCTCTCTCAAAGTGCCAGGGCAGGGAATCGAGTCAGCTCAACTCGCAGGTCAGTGATGGCTCATGGCTTGTTGCTTCAGGGGCAGGTGGGAGGACAGATGTTACAAAACATGGCTGCCATTGGGCCAGGGGTGGGGCAGGCAGGTCATGGCCATGACCAGTACTGCGAGTCTGTGTGTAGAGGCAGAATATTCTGGAGAGCTAGGGGAGAGCTAGGTGGATAGCCATGTGCAGGAGTTCATGTGCAGGCAGGAAAACTAGGTTAGAAAGGCAACCCCACTAACACATTGACAAGCTGGAGCCTCGATTTTCATTCTGGGTGTGCAGAGGTAAGAGACTCCAGAATGGCACAAAAGGGGGGCCCCTGACCTGCTCATGGCCAAGGTGTGGCTCCGGGCATGTGCATTCCAGAGCACAGGGAGCTGGGAGAGCAGTGGCCGGCTGGGGACGGCTTGGCTGCTGTGGACGTCTTCATGTGTTGAGGAATGACAGAATGCAAAAATTTTTTTAAAATTTATTTTACTGTTTGAGAGAAGGAGGGGGATATATATATATATATATATATATATATATATATATATATAGAGAGAGAGAGAGAGAGAGAGAGAGAGAGAGAAGGGGCAGGGTCTACAGCAGTCTCCATAGTTGTACATCATTAGTTGGATGTGGGGCTGTGCAGGGTGGGAACGGAACTGGGAACCTCCCAATGGGAAGTGGGAATTTTCGTTGCTGAGCCATCCTGGCGGTTACCAGTTGTGCCGCAGTTCAGCCTCTGGGGTTTGCATGGCCAAGGCCGAGAATTAAACAGACCGCATGATTGCGAGGCAAGTGCTCTACCCTTAAGTTATGCCAGCATCCCCCAAAATTCTTTGAGGACAGCATTTCTTCATCTGAGCTGCCTGTGACATTGGGGGGAAGTGTTGTGTGAGATTCTCTGGGGACAGGGTCCAAACCTCTATTAGATTCTCCCAGGGGCCCCTGACTTAGTCATGTGAGGACCCACTGCTTCCTGGAACTTCTTAGTTAAGCCAATTTCTCGTGTTCTCAACTGTGGTGGAAGCTGTGTGTGGACCAAGTGGCCTTGCTTTGTTTCACTGAAGGAACACAGAAGTGTCCTCAGTCTTTTTTCTTTTTTAATTTAAAGATTTATTTTTATTGATTTTGACAGTGAGAGAGAGAGACAGAGAGAAGTGGGAGGGCCCAGAGCAGTCTCCATAGTTGACAGCATTAGTTTTCCATATAGTTTCACTCCACAGGTGGGCACAGGGCTGCGCAGGGCAGGAACTGGGCTGGGAGCCTCCCGCATAGACCCCGGCAAGAACTGAACTGGGGGCACACCCCAGTTCAGCATGTGGGTCTGCTTGGGCTCGAGCCGGGATTTGATCCTCGGTCCCTGGGGCTTCAAAGCGAGCGCTTAACCCGCTGAGCCATCCCAGCTTTCCCTCCTCAGAGTCTTTGTTTTGCCCAGTTACTCACCTGGTGGCTGCTGCTGCAGGTGCACTCCAGTGAGGTTGTCACCAGGAAAGGCTATGCAAGTCGTGTGCACGCGGGCTGTGCCATATGCAGATGCCCAGAGAGCAGTTGCTGTGTCCCCCTGGCACCTGGTTTGGAAGCGCACTCAGAGGCCCAGGAGGCTATGGCCTCTCCCGCTCCCTGCCCCAACTCTTCCACAGGAGCCCCCCCTGGGATCAGGGGAGCCATGTGCCCACCTTCAGTTTTGTGGCTCTTTGGAGGTCGTCATGGCTCAAGGAGGCTTAGACCAGACTGTTTTTGTCTAGGTCAGGGCCAAGTTTCCTAGACTTTAAAAATCAGACCCAGCAGTGAATGCCACTGTACCCTCTCTCCTGAGCAGCCGCCATGCGAGGTATGGGTTACGTGCTGGAGAGGTTCTGATGGAGAAGCGCCAATGACCCTGGTTGGGATGGTGGGAAATGTTCATCCTGTGACGTATGGATATCATCATCCCCATGTGACAGCAGTGGTGCTGTCACCCTCTCTCAGCCTGTGCTCCACGTGGGTCTGTGTGTACTACTTCAGCAACTAATAGGCTTCTTTGCGGAGGGCGACAGTTACATGCTATAAAAAGTCCATTAATGGAATTTAAGCTTCATAGAGATCATGGGGCCTACTCTGTACTGGGCAGGTGACATGGAGGGCATTGGAAATCCAGAGGACCCCTTTCAGCCAGGCCTGGACTGGGGTTGGAGTCATGAGCTTCTCTGAATGGGTGAGTCAGTGAGTGAATGCGTGAGGTGACAGTGAGGGAGGGAACGGCACCGCTAGGCTAAGCATGTGTCTTGGAAGGCTTGTGAACCAAAGTTAGCTTTTTTCAGACGAGTATTGAGTAAACAGCTTTTTATTTTTATTGCCAAGTGGCACGGTCAAAATTTTCTATGATAATAAGACAGCCATGTTATTTTTGAAGATCAAAGTGTTTTCAAATACCATTCTCTCTTTTTAAATCAACTGCTCAGAAAGCATGTTTTATTGGTGTTGTTTGTTTATTTTTAAAGACTTCATCAGATTGACACTCAGTAGTTTACCTTTTCCTGGTGCTGCGTTCTAAGCCTAAGCTTGGGATTGTCTCTGCACTCAGGCAGAGCCCTTTGGCCCATCTACAAATGGGCCAGCTCTGTTGGGTCCCTTTCCTGCCCTGTGAAGGCCACCCAAGTTCCCAAGCCACCAGCAAGCACCAGATTTGTTGGGTGCAAGGTCTCTGCTGCTCCTTGTGTGGCACAGCAGAACTGGGGTGACTTGAGGAACCCTGGTCCAGAAGCTTTGCTGATCACCCCACCCTCCCGGAGAGCATCCACCCCACGCCTCTTGAGGCTCACACCTCAGCACATCCAATTTGTGCGCTCCCAGGGGCCAGTCACGGGCCCCTCTTTCCTGGGACCTTTTCTGACCCATTGCTGGGCATGTAGGAAGTCCTAACTGATGGAGTGCCTGATGGCACCGTCCTGAACAGCCCAGCTTACAGACTTAAGGTGGCACCCTCGATCCTGGAAGAAAGGCATCCTGGGAGAAACAGAAACTTCAGGCCCAGAGGTTCTTGAGTTTCTCTGCCACTCACTGACTGTATGAGTTTGGCCAGGGGACCCGGCTCTCCTGAGTCCCAGTTTGCTGACCTGTATAATGGGGATGACGATGTCCATACTTCACAGATGGTTCTGACAGCTTTGTGGAAACAGTGCTCATTAAATGCCGTGCTCAGTATGTGCATGTGAGAGCACAGTGCTAACAGCCCGGATGAGAACCCTGGCCACCACTCACAGGAGCCTGAAGCTCAGAATGATCAGTCGCCTCGGGGTTTGCTCTGTAAATGGAATGCCATGCCCTTCTTCCTGGTGCTGTCCCATGTCCAGGCACTGGGCCGAGCCTGTCAGTGGTGATGACCATGCCATCAGTCCTCTCTGCTTACCAGTCTGCCCATCCAGCAGAGAGTGGCCCACCCCGTGGGCTGTGGGTGCTGCCTGCCTTGTCATCGGGGCTGCAATGGTTGTGAGGCTGCCCTCCCACTTGGGTTTGGGGACCTGGGAGCAGAAGGGTTGTAGTAGCACCCCCTTCCCCAGGCAGACTCCGGAGCCCACCCCGCCTCTTGATTGCTAGCAGGCCTCAGGACTGGCCAGGCTGTGGCGCTCGGCCCGGCCCTGACCTTGGGCCCTGAGCCCCTGTGGTGTCCTGCTTGTCACTCACAGCCGCATCGGGGCTGCCCTGTGCTCCTCTGAGCCCCTGGCCAAGCATGCCGAGTTATGTAATGCTGCTGAGCCAACATTTATGAGTCGCAGCCAATTTGCTGGCCTCGAGTTACACTGTGCAGATGCTCCGCGTCACGGTTGGCTTTTGTCTCGGAGGCCGTAAGCAGATAGCATAACTCCGCTCACCATTAGACATTTCGCAAATCATCTGGGCTCGAGCGTGCCGCAGCCAGACAGTTCATTTATGCTGTGAACGGTATGATTTGTAAAGCAATAAATTTTCCGCCTCTCGGCCAGCAGTAAAGCACAGCAAGCCGGTGAGGCCACAGCCCTCCAAAAATGCACTGGCTCCCAGCAAGACGCGGAATGGAGCTCCGTCAGGTCTCCCTCTCGCTGCTCCTGCCTCCACTGGATTCTGGGGAGTCAGGTTTGGGCCATAAATCTCCTCTACCATCGGGGTGACTCTGGGCCCTGGCACGGACTTGTCATTAGCCTGTGTAATTGGCACCCACCAGGACATATGTGCCCCTTCCTGGGCCCCTCTGGGTCTTGGCATTACAGGGAAGGGGTGACAGACGTCTCTCAGACTGGAATGTTGGAAAGTCCTTGACCATCCCTCTCCTCTTTGTGGCTACACTTGTGTATGGTTGGGATCGAGGCAAGAGTTTTTGTCCTGGGAAGTTGGTGGCAGCCACAGGTGGTGTGTTGGTGGGAACATCAGCCTCCAGGAAGGGCTGTGCTTGGTTGCTGCGCAGGGACGGCTCTGAAGGTCAGGGACAGCATTGGAATGAGCCTTAGGGGGGGTGGGTCCCTCTTTCCTTCTTAAAAGAAGGGCCGTGGGTGGTGGGTACCTGTCAGCAGACGCTTCCGTAGATGCACGAGTCACCGAGGAAGGAGGCCCCGGAGTGCCAGCTGTGGTCTGGGACCTCAGTGCGCGCAGGCAGAGTCCCCATTTTTGACCCTCCCCTGTCCTCTTGTCCTGTGCGGTGCCTTCTGTTTGTGCCCTGGCCTCTGCCCTAGGTGACGGTGAGGCCCCACTCAGCTCCAGCACTCTGGGTCAGCAATGTCACTGTGGGGAAGGTGGGCCTGGGAGCAGTCCTCCTGGAAGTCCTCATGCTCAGCTCTGAGGTTTCCCTCAGACTCCTCACCTTCTTGTTACTTCTCTTTCTTCTCTTCCTCCTTCTCCTCCTCTTGCACCTTGGCCCTCACCTTAGATATTGGCTTAAAAAAAAAATCAGAATCTTATCTGCAGTGCGATCACCGAAACGCACTCATGGTGACTGTTGGATTGTTTCCTCCAGCTGCAATTTTCACACTGGGCTTTGGTGGCTCGAAAGGGACATTTCCCCCCACCTCCCGTAAGCCTTCCCCTTAGGGCAGCTCTGCCATCACCTGTGGACATACTGGGCTCTCACAAAGTCCTGGTCTTTGAGGTGGGGTTAGAGGCGTAGACAGAGAAGTTCTGAGGAGAGTGTGCTGTTTATAAAGTTGCTCCCCAAAGTCAGAGGCCAGCCTTGGAGGTGAGTTAGTGGGACTGTGGGAAGGAGACAAGACCTCGGGGATGTAGCTACCCTGAATGTAGCCTCCAGGGCCTCTCTGGTTCTGCTGTCTACACTGCGGCCTCTTCCACCAAATGCTCCTACTCCTTCATCTCCTTCCCATCTAGAGTTAGGTCCCTCATTCTGCTGCATCCTGCACTGCGTGCATGGTGACCTGGGCCATTTGCCCTGCCCTCTGAGCCTCTGTTTGCGCAGAGGTGGGGGTGAGGGTCGTGCCACGTAGAGTTGTTGTGAAGATTGCAGGAGGTGAGCTGGCATATGGAGGGTTCCAGCAAATGCTGACCAGTCACGTGGTTCAGTGCCTGCACTGGGCGTAGGGCCACCTTGTCACTCAGTCCCAGTAGGGCGGTGCCCAGCCTTGGTCCTGGAGGCGACAGCCCTGGAAGCGACGTTCACAGGCCTGGGGCTGGAGACTGAGAGGCCGGGAGTGAAGCTTGCTGGAGAAGTAGGAGCGTCCAGTGTGCATGTTAGCGGGGAGGACTCAAGTCTTTGGACCTTGGTCTGTGGGACAGTGGGCCAGGCTGGTTGGGATGGCCCGGGCCATGGGGAAGAAGCTGCTTATTACAATCTCTGTCTCTTTGGGGAGAGGTGAGGCCTGGAGGCTGCGTGTGTGATCAGAACCTCCTGGCCAACAAAACATAGAAGGAAGGCCACAGAGAAAGAAATGCTGCTAGGGGTGGCCAGGGAGGATGACAAGCTAGTGCTGAGGCTTGGGGCCAGGGAAGGGGTGTGAAGACCTAGGACAGGGCTGCCCTCCGCATCCTGAGCTGCACGCTGCGCTCTGCCCCCAGGGGCCGCGCCTGTGGCCTGCCTGACTCCAGGTTATCTGGGCACAACAGGGAGAGTCGGTGGGGATTGGCAGGGGACTCCTGGTTCAGGTGGGAGATCACAGACCACTCCCCTTCCTCTAGCAAAGTTTCGCAACAGTCCTGTGAGCAGGCATTAGAATGGGGAAACCGTAGTTCAGAGAGGGCCAATAACTTGCACCCATTTTCCCAGCTAAGAAGGAAATAGAACCAGGGGCCCAGGCCCTTCAGGGACTTCCACTAGACTGTAAGCTCTGTGAGGGCAGAGCCCTGGCCACCCCTGCTCCCTGCTGGCTGCCTGGTGTAGAGCAGGGCACCTGGCACACAGCAGGACCCAGCGAATGAGCCAGCAAGGGTGTGGATGGGCCCACTCCTGCCACCCCTCTGCCCTCTGCCAGCCCTTGCTTTCCTGGGAGTTCTGCTTATTGTTCGTGCGGAGAACCTGGGTTGACAACACCCTCGTCCAGCTCTCTAGACCCTTTAGGCCCCAAAGAAGCTATCGAGTCACACCTTTTCCTTGGGTTTCAATGATTCATGATTCATGTGTGTAGGGAATGCAAGAGAGTGACTCATGTCCATTTAATGGGCCGACGAGTATTCTCAAGAAGCGGCTGATAAATGGCCGGCTGGCAGCACACGCCCCCAGGACTCCCAGCACCAAGGGCGCAGAAATCACCAAGTTACACAAGTGTGCAGAAAATTCAGGCTCCCGGCAGGCTTTTCTTTATTGGAGCTAATAGCATGCGGCGCCTTTCTTCTGGCTCAGCAAGGGGTGCCAGGGGGCCACAGCCTGCCCTGGGGTCCTGTGGGAGAAAGAAAGCAAATGCTTTCCATTCAGCAAGTTCCTGAGGCTTCAGCAGTGATTGGAGTTGCTTGGACCTCCCAGAGTTTATCCAGTGTCCCCCAGGACCCAGCTGGGTGCCCCAGCGGCTGAACGATGGGGGAACGTGAACGAGGACCCTTCTCTGCAGAGTAAGGGGAATGGGACCCAGGCAGCCCTGTCCGGACCACTGCGGCTGAGTTCAGGTCACTCCTGCTAAAGGCGTGAAGGTGGAAAGTGGCGGCCCAGAGGATCAGGCCAAGGTGGCAGGGAATGGGTCACTTCCGACGGCTCTCCGGTGACTGAGAGGATCCCTGACGTGCAGTGGGTATTGACGTGGAGGTTAATCCTGTGGGTTTATGGTTCCATGCTGACGTCCTATGTACTTGTGCTTCAGAGCGCCCGGCAGGTGGGCTGGAGAGAGGCAGACGCATGCTAGGTCAGCATCTGCAGGGTCCACTTACTGTCAGGCATCTCTCACTTGGGAGCCCTGACCTCCTACAGTGCACAGGAGGGGGTGGGGGGGTGTCCATTGAGAATGGGGTGGGGCGTGCCTGGGGGGACGGTGCCCCGTTCAGATGTAAGACTTCCTCTGTGAGCTCAGTGGTGTCAGGACCCTATTCACTGAGCCCCCCGTGATAAGTTAAGCTCAGTGCTGGGTTCCGCCAGGGGTACCTGGTTCTGCCTTGGTGAGTCTGGTACTTGGTTTGAGTACACCTCTCCCCTCCTCTCCCCTCCCCGCCCCTGCGAGTCCCTCCCCTCCCCATTCCTTCTATTCATCCACCTAAAAATATTGATTCAATGTGATCATGTATGTAAAGCATTTAGCATCATTTCCAGCTCCATAAATGTTAGTTTATATTATTATAATTAATATGATGGCTATTATTTAGCATCTATTGCATGTCAGGCCCAAATGGTCCATTTTGGTGAATGTGTGATGAGAGCTGGAATCATTGAGACAATCTAGCCTCACCCCTCCTGCTGCAGAGACCAATGGGGTCTCACAGTAAGGGTGTGGCTAAGCCAAGCCTCGAACCCAGGGCTCCTGACACCAGGGCACGTGGCTGTCACTGAGATAGGGTGGTCTGAGGAGCCTTCCTGGCCTGGAGGGGGTGGGGTTTGAGATGAGCCTGGGAATAAGAGTAGGAATGATAGGGGGAGGAGGGGCGACGGAGAATAGGGGAGGAGAGAGGGAGGGAAGTGAGGAGAGAGGAGGGGAAGGGAGTGAAGGGGAGGGGAGGGGGAAGAGGGGACAGGAGGGGAGGAGAGAGGGGAGAAGAGGGTAGGGTAGGGTAGGGAGGAGAGGAAAGGAGGGGAGGGGAGAAGAAGGAAGAGGAGAGGAGGAGAGAGGGGAGTAGAGAGGAGGAGAGGAGGGGAGTGGAGGGGAGAGCAGAGGAGAGGAGGGGCGTGACAAGGCTGAGCACAGCCTGGCCTAGCATGATGTGGAGGTGAGGGCTCCACATGGACAGGGGCTTGGGGGTGGGAGGGGTACCACAGTCATCTCTCTTGCATGATTTGAGGAGTCCTGAGAAGACCTCATTGTCCCCAAACCATTCTCTCTGTCACCATCAGCAGGTGTTTCTTTCTGGCATGTGCCCAGCAGATGTGGTGGCCCTGGGGCTTGAAGCTCGGTCTGCTTGCCACCTCTCTGCTCATGCTCTAAGGAACCTATGAGTGGTCCAGGCTGGCCGTCACAGGCCAGGCGTAGATGCTAAACTCACCTCCCTGGGAAGAGGAAGCCCGTTCACTCCTAATGCCAATAACCGCTTGCATTAGTTTCCCAGGGCTGCTTAACAAATGATCACAAACCTATTGGTTTAAAACCATAGAAACTTATTCTTTCATTGTTCTGGAGGCCAGAAGCTCCAGGTGCAGGTGTTGGCAGGGTGGGCTGGTTCTTTCTGGAGGCTCTGAGGAAGTATCTGTTCCATGCCTCACTTGCAGCTTCTGGTGGCTACCAGTTTCCACCTCCATCTTCCTGAGGTCTTCTGTCTGTATCTCTTCATCTTATAAAGACAGCTGTCATTGGGTTTAGGACCAACCTGGATAAGCCAGGGTGAGCTCCTCTCAAGATCTTTAACTTAACTACGTCTTCAAAGACCTTTTCCCCAACTAAGTTCACATTCACAGGTTCTGGGTGGACATGTCTTTTGGGGAGCCACCGATCCACCCACTACCCCCCCTAGAGCAGTGTGAGAGGATGGCTTGAGAGATGGGTCACAAGGTGGCTTGATGGGATGGGAGGCTAAGTCTGGTTGAGACACTGCACTGGGGTGAGGGAGGGGGCTTCGGTTTACTAGGAAATTTACTAGAAGTGTTTGGTCTTGAATGTAGGGTTTTTCTGAGACTGAAGATTCAGGGCCCAGCTTAGAAGGGATGACCAGGGACATATGGGCATCCGACAGGGCCTGTTGGCAGAGCCCACCATGTTTGGGCTGGATCGCTGTGACCACAGCCTGCTCCTGGAGTGCCCCAGAGCAGGGCTGTCCAGTAGAACTTTCTGCGATGATGGAGCTGTCCCGACACAGCGGCCACTAGCCACGTGTGCCTGTTCAGCTTTTGATATGTGCCTAGTGTAAATGGAGAACTCGATTTTTACTTTTATTTCATTTGAATTCATTGCATTAAACTCCTGTGGGTATTGACTGACATAGCAACAGTCTTAATTTGACCTTTTCCCCTTTCCATTCTTCATTTCACTATTAAGAATATATTTCATCAGAAAGAGATTACGTGACTCTTGCTTTTTGTGTGCATGCAATCAATGCTCAACGGTTTCACTTTTGGCTGAGAGAGAAGCTAGATGGAGCTGCCTGGTTTTAGACCCAATGCAAGAAAGTATGTGGCTAACAGATGCCTGGTCGTTCAGCCGGAGGAGCAGCTGGAGAGGCCACGGTGAAATCTATACGCACTGGCAGCGAGGAAGGGGGGCCCCTGGCAAGGTCTCCTCGGGCCAGAAGGAAGGGCGAGAGTTCACATCTACTCCTCTGGCCCATGGTTAGGAGTGTGTGAGCTTGGGGTTCTTTTCATGGCTTCTAGAGAGCCACAGGTAAAATTTGGGTTTCAGAAAGCTATTTCCCCCAAAATTGCTGCTTGTTTCCTTCGTTCCCCAGATGGACACTGCATGCTGTCTTGCTTTAGAGTAAGGATATTTATTTTTGCTCACTGATTAGACATATCTTCAGCAACACTTCATTTATTTACACGTTTGCATGTTTTTGACACTTCTGGATGAAAAATAAAGTGTTGGCCTGAGAGCAGAAAATCTCAAAGCACGTGGCTCCTGGGCTGACAGGGTGTGCATCGGCTGGACATACGTTGAGATTGTCTGTCCTCTTCTTGCTTCTTTCCAGCGTGAGCTCGTCAGACATGGTGGCTTGTGAGGCTTGAAGCTCAGGCTGCTGGCCGCCTCTGTGCTCATGTCCGATGGGAACTCATGGAACTCACAGGCCAGGCGTAGAAAGATCTGCTAATGCAGGCACATCAAGCCTGCATCAAGTGTGTTAGGTGGAGAGTTGTGAGAGGAGGATAGTACTCAGGGTCATATTAGCACTGCATGTGTATATGGAAGACACAAATGAGGGATTTAGAGGCGAGAAGGCTGATGAGTGTTGCTAGGCAACCTTTCAGCTGGGTCTGGAGGTAACACAATCTCTGGAGCAGCCTGGTAGGAGGGCCTCCTAAGGACAAGCTGACCTTCAGAAACAGCATCTTCTGTGCCCGCACGCACCAGGCTGCCTCTGGGTGGGGGTGGGAAAGGTCAGCAGGGCCATGTGGTTATATAAGCTGCTCAGGGGACTGAGGCAGCCATGGATTCTTTATTTGTTACTTTGTCCTCTTTCTTTTATGCACTTATTTGTACCCTGCCTTGTACAAAAGAGGATCCGAGGTGGTTTCAGAAATGCAGATGCTGTAGCAGGATTGACATTAAATAAGGGAAGAAACTGGGGCAAAGGGAAAAGAGGGGTAATAGAACAGGGATGTGGTTGGTTATTCGGCAAGTGTTTATTGAGTATTGACTGTGTGCCTGGCTCTGTGGATACAGCAGGAGCCGAGCTTGCTCACAGACTCAGGGGAGCCTAATCCTTCAGCCCCTGGCATCTCTTTGGGATGTGGGTAGAACTTCATTCTCTACTTCCATTGGTAGGCCAGGGTTATCATTCCTTTATTCCATGGAAGTGTGGTATGGGCAGACAGTAGCATTTGTGAATTCATCTTCCCAAAGGAGCCTTTTTACTTATTTGTTCATTCATTCATTCATTCATTCATTCATTCAACAAATATTTCTTGAGCGTGCCAGGTACTCTATGTTAGACCCCTATCATCCCTGCCCTCAAGGAGCTCAAAGGTTAATTGAAGGAGAAGGATCAATATATGTGACATTAGAATGCAGAGTAAGAAAGTTAATGAGTTAAAGTGCTACTCATCAGCAGCAGAAATAAAAACAGGCTGAATTTGTCCAGGCTACGGCCATTTCATATGTCTCAGAATTCCCCTTCTCCCGAGCACACTCTGTAGCACTCACTCTGTTTGGGCAAAGTCCATCTAAAAGTATGAGGGTTTAGAATGCAATATGCCCTCTGCAAGTTAGCTATACAGAAGCAAGAAGGGCCACACCTCCTTTGTTCTTAGAAGCATACTTTTATTAATGCAACCTTAATTTGTAGCAGCCTAGTGGTCTTAAGAGAGAGCCTAGGACATGTAAGTCTGCAATGCCAGCCTCTTGTACACGTGGTGCTTGGAGCCATGGGGCCACTTCTCCCTGAGGAGTGTGGGGGGATCTTTCTTAAGGATGTGAGGGCAAGTATCTTGTGCACGCCCCATTAATGAAGGCTGCCCATTCTCAGGTTACACAAGCAGTGCTCTTGGATGGATTTCAATGTTTTGATCCCTCTTTTAAAGAAAGCAACCACAGCTATTCCAATTATGAATTCTGAAATACCCCTTTGCAACCATTGGGGTGGGAGAGGATTGGGCCATTGTGTTATCATTCCATGTATCTCTCAGAGATAGAGACCTGCATAAGTAAAACCATATTTCTGTTTTCCAAGATCCAAGCTACCAACCAGGGGACTGTCAGGCAGGCTCAGGAGGCAGCACATGGGGAACATTCTCAGACTTGGTAAGTGCCTGGCCCGCTGATAGAGGAGATTAAGGCGCTTTTGATCTCGTTGCCCTTAATGGCAACGTCTCTAGTTTTTAAAGTGGCTTGGGAAAGTCTTCCTTTGAACAGCCAAGAGATTGCTTCAAGAAGAGCGAGCTCTATTCTAGACAGCTTGTCTGGGGAGGTATGCTGCTGAATTGTAATCGCAGTTACATGAATTTTGCCTTCCACTTCCTTAAGATCCTGGGTTTGGCCTTCACATCCATTCGTTGATGATCCAAAGTGCACAAAGGCCCCCTGCTCCCTCCCCACGCCTGGCTGTTTGGGGGAGGCTTCCAGCACCTCAGGGTCTCTCTCTGGACATTCAGTTCTTCTCCCTGCATTTTCCCAAAGCCTCATTTGAAGGCTAGTCCTGCTTTGGGGCACTGCTCTGCTTGCACACTCTGCAACCTCCATCTCGTCTTGACCTTCAGCCCATTATGTCTGTTGGGTGGACTGGAGGGAGGCTCCTTCTGAAGGCAGTAGGATGGTGTAAGGGCATCGTGGTGAAATGAAGTCTGAGAGCAGCACTTCCTTGTGGAATATTCGTATGAAAAAACTGTGGTGTATGTATTTATGTATGTTACTCTGGCCCTGGATGTAGGGAGAGCTGTATGAGTCAGCACTGAGCTGCTGAGACATCCATGAAAGAATGTTCAGCTTAAGTAAACACCGAACCCCTCACTCACTCCTTTATGACATGGAAGTTAAGATTATAGCTCTAGAACCTAGTCTGCTTGGGTTCAAGCCATGGCTTCTCCAGCTATTAGCAATGTGGACTTGGGCAAGTCATTTCATTTTCCTGAGCATGAGTTTCCTCATCTGGGAAATAGTATCTAGCTCACCGAGTTGTGAGAAATGAAATGATGTATAGAATGTTAGCTGCTGTGTGCCCAACAAATGTTTGTTGTTATGATTACTCTAAAATATTTATTCCTTCATTGACTGTGCACACATTTCTTTACCTCATTACTGTTTGTTTGCTCTATGTGCAAGGAGCTATGGAACTAAGGAAGAAGGGTAAGATTTATCAGAAAAGAATAAATGTACAAAAGTGGAATTGTGTCTAAAAGCATATAAATACATACCAAAAGAGAGGTTATTAGTTATTAATATTCATATTTGATAAGAGCTTTTACTTAGGACATAAAGAGTTGCAAGAGAACATTGCTCAATGGTAAGAACAAGCCTCTTACACAAGTGGTGTCTTGTACCACTCAGGCAGAACTGGGGAAGGAGGTAAACAAAAACAAATGACAGTAACAAAAACCGAACCGGACAGTTTATAAAATCAGGTATTTTCAAGTCTGTCAGAGCTGAGAATATAAGAGAACCTATGATTTAAAATCCTGAGTGACAGAGACACATGATTATTTCACTTTGGGTGAGGAAGTAGCCATTGTAGAAGCAAGTAAGAGGAAAACAGCTGAAATTGTAATGAGCATTTAAGAGCCACCTATGGGCTAGCATAACAGCTTAGAATTCTCGGAGGTCCCAGACATAGGAGGTGTCTGCTTACTTGCTGTGTCCATGGGCCTTCACCGAGAGCTCCTAAGAAAGATTGGGGACCACGCAGAAGAGAGAACTCTCTGTGGCACAGGGGTGCAGGCCCTGGCTGAGTCTATAGTTAGAGCAGGGGAATCAGTAAACACCCTTCCATGCTACTGACTTTTCAAGAGTAACAGGCAGAGTTAGCTGACATTGGAAGAGGGTAGGAGTGCTGAGAGAGCCCCAGCCCTGAGGTAGAGGTACGCAAGGCCTGCCCAGCACTGAGGCTAGAGCAGGAGACCCAAGAGAAGCCCTCTTGTGCTGAGAAACCCTCTTGGATACTGCATGAGAAACAGCCAGTGGTCATTTGCTGTTGGGCCAGGGCCAGAAACCTGCCCAAGCTCTGGATTCTGTACATAGATAGTGACAGCTGTCATCTGCTACTGGGGGAAAGGTCGGAGAGCTGAGAGTGAGTCTCTCTGAGGCACAGGCATGTACAGCTGCCTAAATAAATTCTCCTGAACATTGGGCCTTGCACTGAGCACCAGACAGCAGTGGACCACTAGGAGAGGGGCAGGAATGCTGAGAGAGTTTTCGTCTGTAGTACGGAGCCTGCGGAAGTCATAGATGGTGGAGGAGAGGTCAGAGAGACTTTCTCTTCTAGGCTTCACCCTAAGTGTGGGGCACCCTAAGTATGGAGTGCAACAGTCTACCACTAAGAGAATTTTAAGCATGTAATACACAGAAGATTAGTAAAACAATAGCAGAGTTCAGACCCAGAGCAAGTACGAACTAGCTACTAATTCAACTTCCCACGTAAAGAGTCTGATAGAAGAGAATTCTCCATTTGGGGGAATATTTACTTTAGTCTCTAGCATATTTTGCACACAGTGTGTGACATTCAATATAAATTTATGACACATGCACAAGCCAAAGAGTGATGTGATCACTCCTCCAAAAAATAATTAATAGAACCACATAGAAGCTGGCTCAAATGTTGAAATCATCAGACAGGAATTGTAAAATCATTCTGATGAATATGTTGAAGGATCTACTGGAAAAGGTAGGTGACATACATGAACAGATGGAGGAGTTCAGTAGAGTATGGGAACCATAAAAAGAGATCTAAAAAGAGATACTAGAAATAAAATAGGATGTCAGGCATGAAAAATTATTTTAATGAACTTACCAGAGATTGAACACAACAGAGGAAAGAATCAGTAAACTTAAAGACATGTCATTAGAAATTATTCAAACTGAAATAAAAAAAGAGTACAGAGTGAAAAGTGAAACAGATCATCTGAGATCTATGGGACAATACCAAAAGGTCTCACTGGAGTGTCACCTGCAATTGGGTGAGAGAGAAGAGGGCAGAAAAAATATTTGAAGAGATAAGGATCAAACATTTCCCCAAATGAAAGAAAACAAAAAACAATCACAGGTTCAAGAAGCCTAAAGAACCACAAGCAGGATCATCAGCAAAGTGCTGAAAACAAAGAATAAAAAACTTAAGCAGCCAGAGAGAAAAAAAAAATTACACAAAGGAACAAATGATGAGTTGATGTCTCATCAAAAATAATAGAGATCAGAAGACAATGGAATGTCATTTACAGAGAATTCATATCCAGTGAAAATACACTTCAAAAATAAGGATGAAATAAAGACATGTTCATGCAGACAAAGGCTGAAAGAACCAATCTCCAGGAGAGCGAGAAATGCTAGAAGGAGTTCTATAGGCTGAAAGAAAATGATTTCCAATAACAACCTGGTCTTACAGGATGGATGTGTATGTCTGAAGAACACCAGAAAGAGTGACTAGGTCTAAAATAAAAGGCACCTGTAAAACTCTTTAAAGATAATTGGCATGAAGTAAGAAACTGTTATTTGAAGATTAACTGTGATGAATTAAATATAAACATGTACTCTCTAAAGAAATTACTAAAAATATAATAAAAACAGGCATGCCTAAAATATCCATGGAAAAGATGAAATGAAATACTAAAATTATTTATTTTATCACAAAAATTCAGATAGAAATGACAAAGTGGTAGGGCATGAGGACAAATAAGAATCAAACTCAGGGGAAGCCAGGATGGCTTAGTGGGTTAGGCTCTCACTTTGTAGCCCCGGGGACCGAGGATCAAATCCCGGCCTCGGCCATGAGGACCCATATGCTGAATTGGGGAGTGGCTCTCAGTTTGGTTCTCACCGGGGCGAGACCCCGGCCCAGCGCCTGCCCTGTGCAGCCCTGCGCCCACCTGTAGAATGAAACTATGTGGAAAAACAAATGATGTGCAACTATGGAGACTGTTCTGGGCCCTCCCCTTCTCTCTGTCTCTGACTCTGTATCTCTCTCTCTCTCTGTCAAAAACAATAAATAAATATTAAAAAAAAAAAGAATTAAACCCATATTTGGTTATGTTTAAAATAAAAATATATACATAATTGAATTAAATATAAATGGATTGACCTTCCAATTAAAAGTCAGAGATTGTTAGACTGCATAAAAATAAAAGTGCAGGACACAACTATATGTGGTTTACAAGAAATACACTTTAAACTTAAAGTTACAGGCAAGATGAAAATAAGAGTGGGAAAATATACCCTGCACACACTATGTATAAGTGAACAGAAAAAGGTATACAAATATCAGATTAAGTAGACTTCAAGATGATAAAAAATTAAAGGGAAATTTTATAATAACATTAAGGGTTAATCAAGAAGTCAAAAATATAATATTTGTACCTCGGAATAAATTTCCAAAATACATGAAGCAAAAATTGACAGAACTAAAGCCGAATCATAGCTGAAGAATTTAAGACCCTTCTCTCAATGACTGGTCAATCGAACTATTAGTGAAGATTTTAACAGCACTGCCAAAAATCTGATCTATGACATTTATAGAACACTCCATCCAACACCAGCAAAATGAACATACTTCTTAAGTACCCACGATGGAGCATTCCTCAGCATTGACCATAAACTGGACCATAAAATGAGTCTAAATAAATTTCTAAGGATTGAATTTTTAAGTTTGTTCTCTGAAAAATGGAATAAATATTGAAACCAATGACAAAATTCCTCAAATATTTGGAAATTAAACAATGCACAATAAATGACCCATAAATCAAAGAGAAAATCACAAGGGAACTTTGAAAATATTTTTTAAAAGATTTATTTTATTGTTTTTGACAGAGACAGAGAGAGAGAGACAGAGAGAGACAGAGAGAAGGGGGAGGGCCCAGAGCAGTCTCCATAGTTGTATGTCATTAGTTTTCTACATGGTTTCATTCCACACAGGTGGACGGGGACCCGTGCAGGGCAGAAACTGGGCCAAGCACCCCTCTCTCCCTCCAAGCTGGGGGCCAAACCGGCAGCCTCCCACATGGGATGCTCTCCTTGGAGAGAACTGAACTGGAGGCCACATCCCAGTTCAGCACATGGGTCTGCACAGGCCAGGGCTGGGATTTGATCCTCAGTCCCTGGGGCTGCAAAGTGTGTGCTTAACCTGCTGAGCCATCCCAGCTTCCCCGGAAATATTTAAAATTTAATGATAATAAAAAGATGACAACAAAATTTGTGGGATGCACAACTTTTAGAGGGAAATGTATAACTTTAAATGCTTATATTAGAAAATAAGGTACAAAATTAATGACCTTTTTTTCCCCCCACCTTAGAAAGCTAAAAGAGATGAGTTAATTAAATCCAAATAAGATTGGGAATCAGTGAAATAGAGAACAAGAAATAGAGAAAATTAACAAAGACTGAAGTTGGTTTGTTAAAAAGATTAGTAAAATTGATAAACACCTTAGAAAATTTATTCTTTAATGGATATAGAGTTTCAGTTTTGCTAGGTGAAAAGTTCTGGAGATTCACAACAATGTGAATATATATAACACGATTGAACTGTAGACTTAGAAATGGTAAAGAGGGTAAATTTTATGTTATGTATTTTCTAATCACAATAAAAATTACGAAAGGGAAAAGCGAGAAGACACAAATTACTAATATCAGGAATAAAAGAGGGAATATCACTAAAGACATTAAAAGGATAATAAGGTGATATTGTAAACAATTTTCTGCCAACAAACTCAGTGAGTTTGATGAAAGGGACAAATTAATTGAAAAACATAACTTACAAAAGGAACACAAGAAAAAATAGAAAATCTAAACCCTATATTCATTCATTAAAGAAATTGAATTTATAATTAAACAATTTCCCACAAAACTCCAGGCCCAGATAGTTTTACTGGAGAATTCTTTCAAATATTAAAAAAAGAAATGATCTCAGCTTTACATGAGCTCTTTTAGAAAATGGAGTATTAGGGAATACTTCCCAGCTCATTTTATGAATCCTGCATTACTTTGATATAAAACCAGACAAGGACATTATAAGAAAAAGAAATTATAAATTAAAACCCCTCATTAACAATGGTATAAAAATTCTTGGGGAAGCCGGGATGGCTCAGCGAGTTAAGCGCTCACTTTGCAGCCCCGGGGACTGAGGATTGAATCCTGGCCCGGGCCTGTGTGGACCCATATGCTGAACTGCAGTGTGCTTCCCATGCAGGAGGTCCCCAGTTTGGTTCTTGCCCCCCGGTTCAGCCCTTGGCTTGAGGGGGTGTGCCTCCCATGCGGGAAGCCCTCAGCCCCAGTTGCCGCCCTCTGAGGCCCCCGCCCACCTGTGTGGAACAAAACCATGTCGAAAACTGATGAAGTTCAACTATTGAGACTGCTCTGGGCCCTCCCACTTCTCTCTGTCTCTCTCTGTCTCTGTCTCTGTCAAAAAAAACAATAAAATAAATCTTTAAAAAAATTTCTTAAGAAAATATTAGCAAATGAAGTCAACAACATATAGAAAACACATAGAGTTTATCCCAGGAATGTAAAGTTGATATTAAAAAAAAAATCAATATAGTTAACCCCATTAAAAGAGAGTCATATTTCTACAAATACAGAAAAAGCAATGTACAAATTTCAATATCCTCTCATGATAAAAACTTAGCGAATTAGGAAGAGAAAGGAGCTTACTCAATCTAACAAATAACATCTACAAAAAATATATAATGTCACCCCAATAAATTTAACAATTAATAACTTTTAAAAAGCTCCAGATGACATACTTATTAGTGACTGAATGCTTTCCTCCAGAGATTGGAGACAAAGTAAAGATGTCTCTCTCACACCTTTTGTTCAACATTTTACTGGAAGTTTTAGGAAGGCAATAATATAAGAAACAGAAAGGAAGAAGAAGATTGGAAAGGAAGAAGTAAAATTGTCTTTACTTACAGGTAACATGACTTTGTACAAAAAAAAACTCCTAGGAATTTTTAGAAAATGAGAATTTATAATTTATTTTATAATACTGGGGGGTATAACACAATTATGATTCCATATACTAGCAATGAGCAATTAAAAATTTTAAATAACATTTATAGCATAAAAATTAGTAGGGATAAACTGAATGAAAGTTGCATAAGACTGAAACTATAAAATATTGCTGACAGAAATTTAAGAAGATCTGAAGAAATGAAGAGATATACCATATTTATGGATTGGAAGCCTCAATGTTGTTAAATTGTCAATTCGTCCAAATTGATCAATCCATTTGAAAGCCCAGAAATATATATATTTTTTTTGACAAAATGATTTTAAAATTTTTACGGAAAATCAAAGGGTCTATAATAACAAAAGTAATATTGAACCCCCCCCCTGCCCCACAAATTTAGAAGACTTACCCTGCCTTAGTTCAAGACTGACTACATAGCTACAGAAAGCAAGGCAGAGTGATACTGATGAAAGGATGGATAAATAGATAAATGCAACAGAGTAGAGTTTACACATAGACCTACAGATATATGGGCTAATGGTTTTTGACAAGAATGTCAAGAAAATTCAATAGGGAAAGAAAATCTCTTCAACAAATGGTATGGGAACAGCAGGATATCCATTTGAGAAAGAAAGAAAAAAAAACAAACAAACCAAAAAAACCTTGGCTCCTACCTTTAATCGTATATATATAAAAGTCAATTCAATATTAGTCATTGACCTAAACATAAAAGCTAAAACAATAAAATTACTAGAGAAAACCAAGAATGTTTTTGCAACCTTAGGGTGAGCCATGATTTCTTTGAGAGGTCACAAAAAGCATGGGCCATAAAAACAAAACTTGATAAATTCAATTTCATCAAAATTAGAAATTTATGCTCCTAAAAAGACACCATTAAGAAAAATAAATAGGCTAACATCTGTGAACTTATTGCTAACACATATGTTTGGCAAAACATTTGCATCTAAAATATATAAAACCTACCATTTAGTAATAAAAAGCCAGAAGTTCAGTTGAAAATGAAGGTATGGGGAACTTTCTGGGTGAGAGAAATGTTCTGTCTTCATGTGTATTCATCAAACTGACTGAACAGAACACTTGAATATAAACATCACTAAAGAAGGTATACAGATGGCCAGTAAACACATGATAAAATGGGCAGTATCATTAGGCATCAAGGAAATGCAACTTAAAGTTATAGTACATTACCCCTAGTTAGAAGAGTTAATGTAAAAAAATTGACAATATGAAATGTGAGAGAGGATGTAGAGGAACTGGAAGTCTCATGTACTGCTGGTGAAAACGTTACAATCACTTTGGAAAATGGGCAGTTTCTGAAAAAGTTAAAAAATGTATTTACCTGATGACCCAGAACTTCCACTCTTAGGTGTTTACTTGAGAGAAATGAAAATACGAGGGCTGTCCAGAAAGTATGCAGCCACATAACCATTCTCATTCTATTGACAATGGCTGGATTTCTTCCAGACAGCCCTCATATATGTTTATAAAAATTCTTGCATAAGAATATTCATAGCAGCCTTATTCATAATCTCCGATACAGACGTCCATCAGTGAAGAATGAATGGATAGATAATACAATGCTATAGTCATACAACAGAATAGCAAGCATATAAAGGAATGAACTAATACACACAGTAACATGAATGAATCTCAAAAATGAGTGAATGAAGGTGGATGCAAAGATGGGCACACTATGTGGTCCATTTATAAGAAATTCTAGAATAACTTATGGTGATCTTATTATGGAAATCAGATTAGTGGTTGATCCCAGAGGTGGAAAATTCAGAAGAGGTGTGGGGAACTTTTGGGATGAGAGATGTTTTGTGTCTTCATATGTTCAAAACTGATTGAACAGAACCCTCAAGACCTGAGCATTTCTCTTTATGTGAAGTATACCCCAATAAAAGAATGTGCAAAAAAAAAAAAATTTCTTTCTCTGGACTTCAAATCATAGTTAACAGATATGAAGGCACTGTACTTAAAATACCCAGTGATATAACAATTATATTATGATGGAAAGCTATTGGAAGCCTAATTTAAAAGCTGCATACTTAAAGCCTGTTCTGCAGCAGCATCCATTGTAAACCCAAATCTGCCCAATCAGCTTGAAGTTTGGGGTAGGCCAGGGAGCAGGTAAGAGGTGGCCCCTGCCTGCCTCATGGTGGATGGGCAGAGTGTCCCCAGACAGGAGCTCCAGTGGGGTCTGCTTTTTATCTGGTTCTGAAGCTGGAGTTTATGAAATGCTGTTCACCAGACTTCAAACGCCGGGGAGTCATCTTGGTTATCTCTTCGAGGAACCCAGTTTATCCCTCTTTCCCAATCCATGACATCAAAGACTTGGTTGCTCTGCGAAACCATCTGGCACAATGGCGTCAGGCTGGCTCCCTGTGGGAAGGGTTTGGAAAGCAGGGACAACTAGAGCTCCTCCCAGGAGCATGTCACCCACCTCTCTCCTCACTGTGCCTCGCCCAGGAGTCTCTGGCTCCCATGGGAAGGAGGTCCAGAGGCCTTGTCGAGAGGGAAGTGGGGCTCTGCCAAGATTTGGGGCTAAGCCCTCCAGCCTGCCTGTGGGAACAAACCTCTCAGCCTAGGAGAGGGGAGGGTTTATCGGCTGGCTTGCTCACTTTCTTTTAATTTTTCTTTTCCTTTCTTTCCTTTTTTTTGGGGGTGGGGGTGGGCATTGCTGGTAATAGTTGTCATTGACTGGGGAGCAAAACGGGCTCCTTTCCAGAATGACAGACAGAGCATGACGGGTAAGGGTCAGCTTTGTTTCATCCTTCCTTTTCCATCCTTTCATGTCAGCGCCAAGAGGACATTGTCCAATCAGGTTCTTGAGTGAGAATCTATTTCTGTTGGTTTTGCGTCCCTTGTTTTCTGACTAGAATAAATTTTGTTTTTCTAAGATAATAGAAATATTAATTTGTGTATATGTTTTCAAAAACTAACGACAGTTGTGGAATTTCTTTGTAGACAAAACTAGTTTCTCTGCTCCCTGGTATTAATGTTGCAAGTTAAAAATCTGAGTTGTTGCTTCCTGCCAACAATTCTCTTCTCACTAAATCATGCCACAGACTCAAAGTTTCTGTTTAATTTGGACTCTGGTATTATGTTCACAGAGGCCAATGAAGACCCTGGCTTCGTAAATCTTTTTTGTTTTTCCTCTTCTTATTTTTAAATGTGGCTAGACCCAAAGTTTATGTCCATTTGGGTGACCTTTTCAATAGCAAGAGCTGTTTTATAAGGCAGCAGAAGTGAAAGTTATCAGCAAGGCTGGGTAATGTAAAGTATTTATGAATGAACGTGCAAAAGCCAGTCTGGGGGCGTAAAATGTAGGGCTGTACTCAGGCAGGACTGCTTGTGACTGGAGCTTTCTTTGCAGTAAAGCATAATTCATGCTGCTGTTAGCCCTTAAAACAGGAAATAATATACCCATTTAACTTAATCACAATTTATATTACATGTGCATATTTCTAAACAAATGTTGTAGATGGAGAGTTTGGTAGCAATAATATTTATGAATTACACTTTTAGTTAGCAAAGGAAATGTGTGACCTCTTACATTTGGTTTGACATTTGAATTTGGTGTTCAGTGTATTTGACAGGGGTGATGGATTCTCATTAGCTCAGCGTATAAACAGGAAATGCTTCCTCGGTGAACAGTTATTAATGTGGGACATCCCTGAATTTGAATTTTTAGTTGCTGATCCTGGCTCAGACTAAAACTTATTTAATATCTTTCTTAAAAAAAAAAAGAAAAAAAAAAAAGTTAAAACCCAGGTTTTAATTTTGTGTCTAGCAAACCTGAAGGACAATTGAATGCCAAGCTGTGAAAAACAGGAAACGGTGGATGAGCTAGGTGGCAAGCGAGGCTATAGCGGTCTAGACACCAGGAGCTGGCCGGGCTGCAGATGGCCCCCACGTGGATTTTGCCTGCCTCAATTTCTAAATAAGATAACCCGTAGGAATTAGAACATGACGTGGGGGCAGATTGAAGTAAGCTCATACTTAACCTTTATCCATACCAGGATTAAAGTCAGTTCATGCAAAACGGAATCATCGCAAATATACTCTGTGGCTTAAGGCAGCAATTTCATTTTGAGTTTTCAGCGCTAACTGGATACTCTGCTGTGATACCCCAAACCAGGAGGTGGAGGGAAGGGCGCGGGGAAAGCTAGGAGGGGCGCCTGAAGAACGATGTGAGTGTGGGGAACACCAGGCCCGTGGGCCAGGGCCTGGGCTCTGCCCCTTCTGAGTAACGCTTAGAATCTAATTAGGAATTGGTTAGAAACCCGGAAAGTGAAGCTGGCAGACCCCACATCTGAATTTCAGGTCTTCAGAGGGGGAAAGTAGTGTTTTCATGGTAGGAGGTCAAAGTTTAAATTTAGTTTATATCAGATTACCAAAATATGCTTTCGGTAAGGTTCGAGTCTCATGCTCAGAGAGAGTCGGACTGTAATGAAAGCAAACAGGGCGAGAGATAATCCCATCACAGATGAACTCTTTACTGGGACCACTAACATTTGGGAACCATAATAACACCATCTCAGCAAGAAGATCAAGGAGGGAGCTGGCAGGAGCTGAAGGACGTATTAACAAGTCCCCTTCCCACCCTGGCACGTCCTGCCCCTGCTTGATTGTATAGCACTTTGATAAATGACCTATTAAATAATTAGATTCTCTTTTTTCCCCTGCTAAAATGGAAGCTCCGTGAGGGTAGAAATTTTGGTCTGTTTTGTTCACTGCGATGTCCCTACCATGTAGATTATAGCCTGGCTCAGAAGAAACACTAACTAAATATTTGTTGAATGAAGGGACCTCAGTTCCTCTGAGCAGAAAGCAAAGATTTCTTTGTTTTTAATTGTATTAAATGTATTGGGGGTGACGTTGGTTAATAAGATGATATAACTTTCAGGTGTATGATTCTACTATATATCAGCTGTATATCTCATTTTGTGTTCACCACCCAAACAAAACTCAGGCACAAAAACAAAGGTTTTGAAGACCAGAGCTTTTGAGAATAAGATAGGGAGCCAGCCCCTTTGGTTTTGGGAGAAGTAGTGATGGCACTGGCAGGAAGACGGTGGCATCATTCTTGTGGGTTCTGAAGGGAAGCCACAAGTCCTGGATTGGAGTTGAGTCCATGAGGCAGGAGCCCATTGGTCCTGGTGCTAGGGGTGTCGCATGGGCGTAATGCTCAGCAGCCAGGGGATCAGTATAGGCTGAGCAGGGCCAAGTGAACACCTCTGGTCTCAGACTGAAAATGGTCCAGAGGTGTGATTCTCCATGAGGTCACGTGAGCTACCCCATGCAGAGGGAATGAGCCCTCTGAGGACAGAGAGAAGGGACTGGCAGGAAGGGATGCATCTCTTCAGAGCTCGTTTTGCTAATCCTGAACAGTCCAGGAGCATAACCCCCACCAAGCTGTCTCTGGGCTTGAAATAAATCATGCACCACCCTGATGGCCTAAGGATGTGCCTGTGGTTAAAACACTCTCCTTCCTCATGCCTCCTTGAGAAATCATGTGAAACAGACCAACTGCCTATGCCTCCAACGAAACGAATGAAACGATTTTGCAAATTGTCTTTTTTCTCCTTCCCCTTTCGAAAATAATGCGCAGACTGTCCTCTTCTTATTCAAATACTTTTAAGAATATTGGTAAGGGTCCTTTTTATTTTTGATCTCTCCAAGCAAAATATTGTTTATCAGTCTTGCAACCCCCAGATCCCAACTCTTAGCTCCCAAATGCTGGTGGGATTATCATTCTGCCAGACCCCAAGGTGGAAAGTCGGAGCTTCTACAGCAAAGACCAACTCTGTGACCAACACTAATTGAACATTTACACATTGGGCACCATTCTGGCCAGGCACTGGACAAAGAATCATGAACCAGACAGAACTGGTCACCACCTGTGAGCAGCTTAGATCTCAGCTGGCAAAAGAGCGGCTGTGTGCTTCTGAGTTGACCTGGGGAGGGTTGACCTGAACTGATTTGGGTTGGGCCTGGCATGAATGCTGCTTTGTGATCCCAGAGGTGAGCCATGCAGGCCTGTGCTCCCTGGTAGGGTGCCCAGATCTTCGAGAGCCCTCCTTTGGCTCAGCCCTTGGGGCAGAGAGCAGTTGGCTGTGTCATTCCCCCAGAGAGCCAGTGCCTTGGAGGGAAACCGGACCCGGTCATTTGCAGAGGCTCTGTTCAGATCCCTATGCAAACCCTCATCTACCAGTGCCACTTTCTGAAGCGTTAGGAGTGTGTTTCCAGGCAGAGCTCAGGAACCAGGGACTTCTGGTTCAGGCTGCTGCTATCTCTTGCACGCCCCCTGACTTCATCCAAGTCCTTCCATTCTCAAAGCCTTGGAAGCCACCCCCAGGAAGCCCTCCCTCAACACCCCAGATCTTGTCAGCCTCTGAACCCCTGTGGGCTTTTTAATTGTTCTCTAAGGGCTTCATGTGCATCGTCTCCCTGACTTGGCTGTGAGCTCCACCAGTGCATGGATAGTGCCACTTCTCTGGCCACTCTGTAGCAACAATTAGTAGCTCCATAGTGTTTAAGCATACCTTATGGTTTGGCTACCGCTTCCCGTTTGTCAGTGAACTTTGTTTTTTTGAGTTATCAGATACTTTTCTACTCAAAGATATTATAAAACTAATTTATGTTTGCTGTCACAACTCAAAATATAGAGGCATATAAAGAAAAAGTTAACAGTTTGTGGGTCCCCCTTTCAGTCTTGTTCTCCTGAGGTTATCAGTGTTAGCAATATAGAGTAATTTTATCTACATCTCTCTCCATAAATAGACAAACAAATAAAAATGTGTATACATATATTAAGATTTTTACCTTTTCTTCTTTTTAAAAAATAAAAATTGGCTCATACTACACACAGTACTCTACACCTTGACATTGTTTTCCAATTAACACCGCATTGTGATATTGCATTCACTAATAAATTTGCTGAAAAGAATCTTTCCTATCAGTAAGGGACATAAGCGTATTCAAACTTTCCAATGTGCATGAGTAACCTTTGAAATGTTAGGTTAAATAAAGGAAAAATAAAAAGAGACACATTAATAAATCAATAGGTATGAAAGGAGAATACATTATAATATGAATAATTAAAAATAAAAAAAAATCCATCATGACCTTTTCTGTGTAAGTATAAATTTTTATTCTTTTCCCCTAGTAGCTGCCTAATTTATATTCAATGGCAGAGACATAACACAAGTTATTTATTACTTTAATTGATAGACATTCATTTTGAATTTAGTTTTATTTTTCCTCTAACAAACAATGCTGCAATAAACATTCTTGTAGGTACAGGCTATAGGGCATATTCCTAAAAGCAAGACTGCAGGCATTTTAAGTTTTAATAGATGCTGCTATACATCTTTTCTAAAGATTGCAGTTCATCACATCCTAGCAATGAATGAATGCTCCAGTTTCTCCACACACTTAACAGCACTGGGTATTACTGGTCTACGAGGGCTGTCTGGAAAGTATCCAGCCATGTCATATGAAAAATGGAGGCATTTATAGCTGGGTTTTTTTCTGAATAGCTCTTGTATTTTAATTTTGTTAAGCTGAGGGGTCAGATTTGTTACTTTAATTTGTATTTCCCCAACTACCAGCAAAGTTGCAGATCTTTTTCATTGTTTACTGTCAACTTACATTTCCTTCTCTTTAAATTGCCTTCTCATATCCTTGGCCTCTCTGCTATTTGTTCTTTTTCTTATTAATTTGCAGGGGTCCTCTATTAAGACAGCATATAAACCCTTTGCTATGTGTGTTGCAAATTCTTTCTCCCATCTATTCTTTTAATTTTGTCTGTGACCAAATCTGGCTACCTAAAAAGTTAAAACTTTGTGTTGCCACATAGTAAAACCTCTCTTTCTTTATGACTTCTGGTTTTTATGACTCACTTAAGAAGACTTCCCCATGCTGAATTTACAACTACATTGTCTTAAAGTTTCTTCTAATACTTTTTACAGTTTTATTTATTTATTTTTTTCACTTAAATCTTTAATCCGCCGGAAAGCCATCTATGTATATGATGTGCAGAGGGGTCTAACTTTTATTAGGATATGATGTTGGACTGACTATCCACAGGAGAGAAAGAAACAAAATATCTTTGTCTATACTACAGCTGTGTCATGTATGGAGTTAGTCTACCCTTATGATATATTTGGCTCCTAGGCTTTGCTCTCAGGACTTTACCATTGTCCCCTACAAGGAACCGACACGCGCACTGGCGTTTTGTCCAGGTAAGTCTCTTTTGCTTGACAGTTAGCTGTCAGCAGTGAAAGCAGAGGGTTTAGGTTACACAATCTCAAACTCAGGCCTAAGCAAGCTCTCAGAGCAGCAAATATCCCTTCTTCTAGCTTGGAGGAAAGAAAAATAAAAAGAACCGATATTGAATTATGACAACCCCAAGTGGGGCCTTAAATCACCAGACTTCTTACATGCTGGTGACAAGAAGGCCCCGCTATAAGAGGTCCTGGTCAGAGGCACCCTTGTCCCTGGGAGGCTGGGGGGTGGTGTCTGTCTGGCTTGCTTTTTAGTAGCTACTCCTGAGCTCAGATTTTCTGTAGGCCAAGTTTCAGCCTGGAGCAAATTTTTTATGGCTGTGAGCTAATCCCCTAGCAAACCCTGGTTTATACAGAAACGCTGACACAGTGCTTGTTCTAGTGATTCAACTGGGGCGGCTGGGCTATTTATGGCTCCCTGATGCCAATAGGGGATCATTCTCATTTACTAGTTTCAGTTTCTGTTGGGACAGGGACCCTACTTCTCCCCAGTGGGGCAGTAGGACTTTTTGCCCCATGGCCTGCGTGAGTGGACAGCTGCCTGTGGGGAGGGCCTGCCTTGGAAGTAGCTTGAGCTGCAGTAGGTTCCGACCAAGGTGGGCTTTTCATCCGGGGATTGTAAGAGCCTTAGAAACAAATAAATATTTTCATCTCCTATTTTGTCTCTGGGCAGCGGGCCCAAAATGTGTCTCGGTTCTCCTCAGTGAAACTTGGGAGAAAAGCGGAGGATGACTGAATTCCTTTTTCCTCTTCCCCTTTCTGCACTTCTTTCTTTGTATTGAGGGCCTGGAGCCAGGGTCCTGAGCAGCCACTGTTCGTGGGTGTGAGCCAGGCACAGTTGGACTCGGGGGGCCTCTGAGGGTGAGGCAGTGGGCGTGGCAGACCCCCCTGAGACCACACCAGCCTGTGTGCAGTGTGGGCATCCTCCTTAAATGGGACAGAAAACAACTATATTGTCCCATTTCAAATGGTGTCTGGTCAGCCTACTGACACCTTGAATTTAGTCCCGTGAGTTGAGGCTGACCAGACACAGCATTTGAAACACAGTGCTGTTGCTTTCTGTCCCATGTAAATGGCACGTCTGCTCAGCCTACACAGGATGGGGGTGGGGCTGGCGGGAGGGGGCTTGGGCTTCGTGTCCACTCTCAGTGGATAAGAACCGTGGGTGTTAGTTTGAAGCCCTTGGAAGAGCTGGCGAACACTTTGCTTCCATTCCTCTCTACCTGGGGGTCCAACTTAAAAACAATGTGGTAAACTATTCATAACATACAATTGACCATTTTAACCATTTTGAGTGGCATTTAGTACATTCACGCTGTTGTGCAACCATCGCTGCTGTCCGCCTCCAGAACTCTTTTCATCTTCCAAGTTGAAACTATGAACCAATAAAGACTAACTCCCATCTCCTTGGGGACACCTCCTGCCACTACAGGACGAAGGGTTTTGGAGCCCTGAGCTCTGATGGGTCTGGGTTGATGGAGAGGAGTTGGGAATAGAGCCTGTGGATGCCAGGCGGCCCCGTTCCTTTCTTCACTCCTGTCCCAGTGCCACCAGCAGGTTCAGGTCTCACTATTATCCACGGTCCTATTGGGGTGGCTCTCCGGGGCCCCAAGAAGCAGCCATCTCTGTTGAGAAGGGAGCTCTTTTCATTACATCAAGCCTGTCCCAGTGATGTTGGGAGGCTAAGCAGGCACCTTTTATTATCCCCGTGTGTCAAGCGAGGACTCCGAGAGAGCCAGGTAAGCAACTCGTCCAGTTACCAAGTGGCCTGGCAGGGACTTGAACCGGAGCCGCTCGGCTCCAGACCCAGCATCCTTACCCAATTCCCTGTATTTATGGATAAGCTCTGAGACCAACAGAGCCATCCCAGGAGCACCCAGCACTGCTCTAACTCAGCAAGGCACCCAGATTGGCCGCACCTAACTCGTGGCCTTTGAAGTCAGTGATGTCAGGCACAAGGCAGCCTTGTGTTTTCCCAGCTTTTATGGGGTCTGTCAGGGATGGAAGCACTTACAGATGGCAGGCAGATAAGGGCTGGGCTGGGCTGGCCCTGATAAGGTGGCCCATGATCCGGGAGACACTGAGGCCGCCAGGGCTGTGGTTTGTGCATGTGAGTAAGTGCGATTTCTGGCAGAGCTGGGAAGCTGTGAAGACAGGCTGGCGGCCACAGGATTTAGTGGTTTAGCTTTGTTGAAATCCTCAACTTCAAGGACTTCCCCTGGTGACTGAGTTTTGTCAGGCTAATGAAGAGCGAGCTCAGCCGGAGAGAAAAAGTGGGCAGGGGATGCCCAGACGGCTGGGGAGGGAGGGGCTGCCATTACATTTGATGAAGGAAAGCTCGCCTGAGACCACCAAGACAGATGGTGAGGAAGATCGTGGGGCAAGGGCCTATTCCACCTTTCATAGCTCCTCTTCCAGGGCTTCCCCTTCTCAAAGACCCTGCCAGGCCAGGGAGCCCACGTAGGGCTGGGAGGTGTGGGGGACTCGAGCCTGGGGGTCTTGGACATCCGTGGATGGGATCCAGTGTCCATCTGTCATCTTGCCTCCCCAGATGAGCTTGGCTGGAGACTAGAACTTGGGATGCGTCTTGTGAGGGATGGTGGACTTGGAACGAGTGGGAAGGCAGAGGGTGGTCTTGGAGAAGGGTTCCTCAGGGCTCTCCAAGGGCCCTGCCTGCAGAGCAGGTGCAGGAAACAAGAGGGCTCTTATGAACACGAACAAGCTTAGTTCTTCCCAAACCTCTGTGGTAGGAGATGGGTACTATCATTACCCCTATTTTACAGATGGGGAAAGCTGGGCTCAGAGAGAGCTTGAATAACTTGTCCAATGCCACACAGAGTGTATTTGAACCCATGTCTGAATCCAGAGCCTACGCGCTTAAGCACAGGTTATAGAACTGGCAGAATGGCTGCCTGGCCATCTGTCCTCAAACAGGTGGAAAGAGACAAATCAGAGGTGGGGCCTTGTTCACCTGTGGCCTGACTTCTGTTCCCACAGCATATGAAGCTGTGGGGACATAAATTGGGTCTCTCAGCCAGGCACGTGACAGGAAAAGGTGGACTCGGAGATGCCCTCTGGGCCCTTTGGGGGCAGCTCTCCTCTAGCCTGCAACGGCCTTAAGAAACCCATTGCCCACCGCATAGTGTTATGAGCAGAAGAGAGGAAGCCTTTCTTCAAGGTGGGGGCCATGCAGGAAGTCTGTGCTCACAGCTCCATTCCTTCCATGTGAATTGAGCAGAAGCAAAGGCAGAGCCCACTGAGGGGCAAGGGGGGCCCTGGGGGCCCTTGCCTGTGTGATCTGAGAGGTTGAGCAGGATTTGGAGGGCAGTTCTGAGTAAAGGGGAGATTAGTGCTGGGCAGCAGTCTTTCAGACCGCCCAGAGATCTGTTAGGGTTTGTGACCTTGATCAACTTAATCTCGCTGTGCTTTTCCTCATCTGTGGTGATAATAACAGTACATGTGGCATATGGTGGTTTTGATGACCAGACAAATTAATGCAGGTAGAAAGCTGGGACTATACTCAGTAAATTGTGAGATGACCATGTGGGCTCTGAGCTGTTATTCTTCTCCCAGTTGAGAAATACTAACAGCCACAACCTTGGGGTGAAGCTGGAGGAAGGGGCTGCCCAACTTGTCTCCCTGGCCTAGCTCTCTGGCCTCGTACTCTCTTACATGGGTCTTCCCAGAGTGACATGTCCAGCGCTGTCAAATAGAGCATTTCCTAAAATTGGCAGTGTGCCTCCAATTTGACGAAGAGTTGAGTCTTGTGGGCAATGCCACCCCAAACAGTGGAGAGGCTTAACTTCATTCAACACACATTCTTTGATTGGTCTTTGTCCTCACTGTACAAGACACTGGGGTAGGCTCTTGGAGAACAAGCCCACTCAAGTCAAGTGAGAAGACATTCATTCATGCATTCACTCAGCCACCACTTACTAAGCACCTATTTTGTGCCAGAGATCTTTCTGGACACTGAGAACCCAGCATAGAACAGGATGGTCAGCTTCTGCCCACAGGGTAGGCTGATGGTCTGCATTTTCATGATGCATTCATTTGGAGTGACCAGCCTGACCCCCAGTCCTTACTCTGTGCCAGGCCTGTGAATCACATGGTAGGTGGTATGGCAGAGTGGTTAATGCTGGGTCTCAGGGGTCAGGCAGCCTGGGTTGGTACCTTAGTTCTGCTGTTTACAGCTGTGAGACCCTAGGCAAGTGACTTTACCTCTCTAAACCTGTTCTTTGTAAAATGGGGATACTCACAGGTTACAGTAGGGACAAAACGAGATGATGTATGGGAAGCCTTCAGAGCTGGGCACACTAGTGGCTCTCATGTGATGTCAGCCTGTCAGGACCACTGCTTTTAGGTGTTCACACCAGACCACAAGGGAAAAGGGACCACTGCACATGAAAGGTTTTTTTCCATAAACTTTATGGTAACCACTCAAAAAGAACTTAGAACCAAGACATATAACAAAAGAAAAAAAGAGGAAACAGAGGAAAAAATAATAAACACCATCAAACTAAAATACGTAACAAAGAAAAAAGCAAAGAAGCAATAGAAAAAAAGAGCTACTAGAAAATAAAAGATAAAATGGCTATGTAAATCTTTATATATCAATCATTACCCTAAATGTAAATGAACTGAACTCACCAGTAAAAAAGCACTGAGTAACAGATTGGAATAAAAAACAAAACCCATCCATATGCTGCCTCCAAGAGACACACCTCAGCCACAAGGACAAATACAGACTCAAAGTGAAAGGGTAGAAAGCGATACTTCAAACAAATGGCATCCAGAGAAAAGCAGATGTAGCTATACTTATAGCTGATGAAACAGACTTCAGGATAAAAAAAGGCAATAAGAGACAAAGATGGACATTTCATAACAATAAGGGAGACAATGCAATAAGAAGACATGACACTTATTAATATATATGTCCCCAAGCAGGAATCACCAAAATGTACAAAGCAACTACTAACAAATCTAAAAGGAGAAATTGACAAAAACACACTTATAGTAGGAGATCTAAACACACCATTGACAGCCATGGACAGATAATCCAAATAGAAAATAAATAAGGAAATATCAGCTTTAAATGATACATTACAGCAAATGGACATAATTGACATTTACAGGATAATTCATCCTACAACACATGACTATACATTCTTTTCTGGTGTACATGGAACATTCTCAAGGATAGACCACATGTTGGGACACAAAGCTAGCCTAGCCTCAGCAAATTAAGAAGATTGAAATCATACCAAGTGTATTCTCTGACCACAAAGCTTTCATATTGGAGATCAACTACAAAAAGAAAGCAGGAAAAAACACATATACATGGAAATTAAACAACATGTTATTAAAAAAATGACTGGATAAAAGAAGAAATAAAAGATTTAAAAATACATAGAAATGAACGATGATGAAAACACATATCAAAATCATTGAGATTCAGCGAAAGTAGTAATAAGAGGGAATTTTATATCACTATAGGCCTATCTCAAGAAACAAAAAAAAATAAACAACCTAACATCACATCTTAAAGAACTAGATAAGAAGAAGAAAGAAGAAGAAGAAGAAGAAGAACAACAACAACAACAAAAACCCAAAGTCAGAAGAAGGAAGGAAATAATAAAAATTAAAGCAGAACAAAATGAAATAGAGAACAGAAAAACAACAGATAAAATTGATACAACAAAGAGCTGGTGCTTTGAAAAAATTATTAAAATCGACAAACTCCTGGCTAGGTTTACCATGGGAAAAGAGAAAAGACACAAATACAGTATTTTCCGGTGTATAAGACGACCGGGCGTATAAGATGACCCCCTAATTTTACAGTTAAAACATAGGTTTAGGCCTATATTCGCTGTATAAGACTACCCCCCACTTCCGAGGCAGTAGTCTTATACAGCGAATATAGGCCTAAACCTATGTTTTAACTGTAAAATTAGGGGGTCATCTTATACGCCCCGGTCGTCTTATACGCTGGAAAATACGGTAACCAAAATTAGAAATTAATGAGGAAAATTTACAACTGATACCACAGAAATACAAAGGATTATATGAGAGTACTATGAAGGGCTATGTATCACCAAATTTTGCAACCTAGAAGAAATGGACAAGATTTTAGAAACATATAGTGTACCTAGACTGAATCAAGAAACACTGGATAACCTAAACAAACCAATCAACAGTAAGGAAATTGAAACAATTCATCCAAAATCTTCTCAAAAGCAAGAGTCCAGGACCAGATGACCTCACTAACGAGTTTTACCAGGCATTCCAAGAGCAACTAACACCTATACTCCTCAAACTTTTCCAAAAAAATAAAGAAGAGGCAAACTTCCTAACTCATTCTACGAGGCCAACATTACCCTAATACTAAAGCCTGGTAAGGACAACACAGAAAAAGAAAACTATAGTCAAATATCTCTGATGAATATCAATGCAAAAATCCTAAACAAAATACTAGCAAATAGAATACAACAGTGCATTAAAAAGATTATACATCATGATCAAGTGGGATTCTCTCAGGAGTACAAGGATGGTTCAACATATACAAATTGATCAATGTGATACACCACATAAACAAAAGATAAAAACTATGTGATTATATCAATTGATGCAGAAAAAGCATTTGACAAAAAACAATGCCACTTTATGATCAAAAGACTTAATAAAATGGGTGTAGAAGGAGAGTACTTCAATATAATTAAGGCCATATATGACAAATCCTCAGCGACTATCATACTGAATGGGGAAAAACTGAAACCTTTTCTTCTAAAATCAGTAACAAGACAGGGATGTTTCCTGAAACTACTGCTGTTCAACATAGTGCTAGAAGTTCTAGCCAGAGCAATTAGGTAGGAGAAAGGAATAAAGGCATCCAAATTGGGAGTGAAGAAGTTAAACTGTCACTTTTTGCAAATGACATGATCCTTTATATAGAAAATCCTAAAGACTCCACTAGAAAACTATTAGAAATAATAAATGACTGCAGGAAACTCGCAGGATACAAAATCAATGTACAAAAATCCATAGCATTTTTATATACAAACAATGAAACTTCAGAAAAAGAAATGAGAATAACAATACCTTTTTCAACCACAATAAAAAGAATAAAATACTTAGGAATAAATTTAACAAAGAACATGAAAGATTTATACATAGAAAACTGTAAGACACTATTAAAAGAAATTGAAGAAGATCCACAGAAATGCAAAGATATCCTGTGTTCATAGATGGGAAGAATCAACATAGTGAAAATGACCATCTTACCCAAAGCAATATACAGATTTAATGCAATTCCCATCAAAATTCAACAGACATTTCTTTGAGAAATAGATAAACAAACAAAAAACAAAAGCATCAGATTTGTATGGAACCATAAAAGACCATGAATTGCTAAAGCAATCCTACAAAAAAAGAATAAGGCTAGAGGCATCATGCTCTGACTTCAGTCTATACTACAAAGCACCAATAATCAAAACAGTTTGGTATTGGCAGAAAAATAGATATACAGACCAATGGAACAGAATGAAAAACCCAGAAATAAACCCACAAATATATAGACAGATAATTTTTGACAAAGGAGCAAAAAATATACAATGGAGAAAAAAAAAGTCTCTTTGAGTAAATAGTGCTGGGAAAATTGGAAAACTACATGCAAAAGAATGAATCTAGACTGTGAACTGTCACCTTATACCAAAATTAACTAAAATTATACTAAAATTAACTAATTATTAAAGACCTTCACTTAAGACCCAAAACTGGGGAAGTTGGGATGGCTCAGTGAGTTGAGCACTCTTAACTAACATCTTGGTGACTCCCTTTGTTTTCTTTTCTGCTCTATCTTCTGTCTTCTGAATCCCGTATCCTCATCTTTTTTGAGTTACTTCCTCATTTTGGTGGAGCACATGTTTTCCTATTAATTTATAAAGAAATAAGCAGTTTTTTTTGTGGCCTTAAATGTCTGAAAATGTATTTATTCTATCCTCGTGCTAGGGACCAAACTGATAGTTTGGCTGGGTATAGAATTCTAGGTAGGAAATAATTTTCTCTCAAAACTTTGATGGTCTTTTGCCACTGTTTTCAGCTCCTAGTGTTGCTAAGAAGGCTATTCTATGAAATCTATTTCCATCTCTCTCTCCTCACTATGGTAGCTTTTCTTTGTTCCTATTGTTCTGAAATTTCATAAAGCAGTTTGGGGATATATTTTTACTCATTGTACGGGGCATTTAGTTTTTTCCACCTTGAAACTCACGCCTTTCCATTCTGGTCATTGCTTGTGAAAATAGTTTTCTTGCTTATTTTATCTTTCATTTTCCCTTTTTTATGTTCTACCTGTCCATCCCACTGGAGTTTCTCTTACTTAGTTGGTGATTCTAATGAGCTGTTTCCCCACTATTTTTGTTTTTCTTCTATTTTCTATATTTTTGTCTTCTCGCTATTTAAAAAATATTTGATGGCCCCTCCCTCCTTCACCAGCCCCCCTTTTCCCTTACCCTCAGGTAACCCACTAACCTATTGACTGTGTCCATGAGTTCTTGTTTCTTTATTACTTTCAGTTTTATATTCCACATATAAATGCAGTTATATGGTTCTTGTTTTTTTCTGTCTGACATATTTCACTTAACATGATGATCTCAAGGTCCATCCATGTTGTTGCAAATGGCAGTATTTCATCTTTTCTTATTGCTGAGTAGTATTCCATTGTGTAAATGTACCACAACTTCTTTATTCAGTCATCTATCAGAGGGCACTTTGGTTGTTTCCATGACTTGGCCACCGTGAACAGTGCTGCGATGAACATTGGGGCACATATATTTTTGTGGACAAAGGTTTTCAAAATTTGGGGGGTAAATACCCAGAAGAGAGATTGCTGTGTTGTATGGTAATTCTATTCTTAATGTTTTGAGGAACCTCAAAAATTTAAGTACTGGTTGTATCAACTGCACAGCAAAAGAAACCATCAACAAAGCTAAGAGGACTATATCTTCTCTCTATTTTCTAAACCATTTCTTTTACTTTATCTTTAAAGTTTTTATACATTTTGTTTCTGCCATTATTTAAAAAAATTCTAAGAGCTCCTTTTTAAAGTAAACATTCCTTTTAAAAATAACATCTTGTTGTTATTTCATAGATATAATATCTTTTCTGAGACTTATAGTTTCAATAAAGCTTTCTCCTCCTCCCCTATTTGTTTTGGTCTCTATACTTCATATTAGATAATTTCCTCAAGTGCCTGGTGATTCTTGATTGTCTACTCATATTTAAGAATAGAAGTAACTAAAAAGCTGACTTGAAAGTTCTACATACTTAGGGCTATTTGCTTAAAATATGAACTTTGTATAGCTTAATCTAGATGGGCTGTTTTCATAGGGAGTCCTCAATGTTGCTGTCTTTTGGACTTTTCTCTGAGACTAATCAGATTGCTTAGAGAATTCCTCACCAGTCTTCTTCCTGGAGGATATATTTCTGGCTACCAGCATTCTGGGAGACTGTGAGGGGAAGAAAGCTAGCTACTTCTTATTCAGTATGTGTGTTACTAGTCTTTTTAAGCTGTCATAACAACATACCATAGGCTGGGTGGCTTTAGCAACAGAAATGAATTTTCTCACAGTTGTGGAGGCTAGAAGTCCAAGATCATGGTGCCAGCAGGGTTGGTTTCTGGTGAGACCTCTCTTTCTCCTATCAGAAGGATACCTTCTTCCCATGGCTCCACATAGTCTTTCCTTTGTGGAGAGAGAGAGAGAGAGAGAGAGAGAGAAACACTCTGGTGTCTCATCTTCTTATAAGGACATTGGTTCTATTGGATTAGGGCCCTAATATTCTGACCTATTTAACATTAATTACCTCCTTAAAAGCCGTATTTCCAAATATAGTCACATGAGGGATTAGGGCCTCAGCATGTGAATTTGAAGGGGAATGCAATTCAGTTCATAGCAGTATGTAAAATTTCACTTAATATGTCTGTTTTTCTTATACTTACACCTTCAGCTGTGCTCAGTGATCTCAAGACTATTTCATCCTTTCCAGAAAATAATGGTTGAGAGTTCAGCTGAGTGGTGAAAATGTTGTCTCCTGGCTACATGGAATGAGGATGGGTATCCTGAAGGCTTGGTAGTTTATTCAACATATTATAAACCAACCTTTCTCTTGTAAAGTGCATATTAACCCCCACTTCCTAAGGTAATGTTAAACAATTGATTTTGGCTTTCATTACTGCAGACTTAGGACTAGGGTTTTCAGATCAAATCTGCTAAATTAGTCACCACTTACTTGTCCAGCTTCCAAAATGTCCTTGCTGTTGTATTATATTATCACCCATTCTCTTTGTCCATGGGGTTATAATATAAAAAACATCTTTTTGTTGTCAGTTAAGTGGGGTTTTTGAGGAAATAGAGGTAAATGTATGTTTGTTTAAATTTCCATCTTTAACTGGATGCCATATGTCTCCTTTCCTTGAAAGCCAATGGAAACCCGTCTGATAAATTAACTTTGATTCCAGGTCCATTCCCCCCACCCCCAAATCTGGTGTTTTTACAAAATGTCTCTATCACATCCACATACATTTGATTTTGATGTATTGATTGGTTTTGGGGGACTAATAGTCTGACATCACTTGACCAAAGGATAGGGAGCACCTTCTGAGCTTATCACAAATATGCAAAGCTTTTTAATAAATTCAGAAAATGATTTGTGCTTTGAGTTGAACAAAGCCTTCACATTTTTCTGAACACCACTTCCTTACATTTTAAAATGTGACATATTTCCAGCGGAATCTAATCCATATGTTTTTTACTTTATTTTTGCTTTTAATGCATCATAATATTGCTTCATAAAACACTATTTAAGTCAGTATTTTTTATTAGCTTTTTTCTTAAGTAAGCCTTTTCCTTAGCTTTTATTTAGAACTATATTTTTTCAAAACTTCACAACCACAAAGTTGAATTGAGCCCCCAAAGATCTGAGTTTCATTTGAAATATTGACTTTTGTTGAGTTCTAATTAGGGTAAGACCATGTTTTCTAAAGTCTTGTGGACTCTGTTTCCTAGTGAAGCATATCTGTGCCAGGACCCACTCCACAGAGCATCATACTCCATGGTACTTTGGGCCAGAAGGAGAGCACATACCTGCACTATACCTCGCATTGCAGTCTACTATGTCATTGGGTAGACAAGAGTAGAAGGAGATACTCCCCTGCCTTGGACATTCACAGTCTAGGTAGGGAGACTAGGAAAGAAGGAAAGGTTCTATCATTTCTTCACTACCAACTGCATGCTAGCTGATGAACTAGGCACTGACATTATTGTCCTATTTAATCCTAAGGATCAACATGTATTTACCTAAATTTAATCCTCATAATAAGCCTTCAGTATAAATATAATTATTATCCCCATTTACAGAATCAGGTACTGAGACTTGAAAGGTTACTTAATTTACCCAAGATTGCATAACTATTATAATAAGCGGTAAAAAGACTGGTTTAGAATGCAAGCAGGATTTCAACATAAGAAGAGCAGGAAAATGATTAGGTACCTGGCATGGATTGAGTATCCAAGAATGACTGGAATTAGTGTAATGGGGCCAACAGTACATACTGTGAGATTGGGAGGAGATTTATGAGAGCGGCCACCATTACAGAGGATGTCCTAGAGGAGGCTATTATCCCAAATCTGCTTCGATATTCACTGCTGTCTTGTCACTCCAAGTCACTGTCATTTCTTACCTGGATACCTACTAGATCCTGCCAGCTGCACTCCCCACTTTTCTTCTAGCCCCATTACTGCCCATTCTCTGAATAGCAACCTGCATGCTTCAAAAAAAATTCAAGGTAACATCTACCTACAGTGAAACAAACACAACTTAAGTGTGTAATCTGATGAATTTGATGAACGTATAAACCTGTGTAACCACCACAGTCAATACACAAAACATTTTCATCACCCCAAAAGTTTCCTTATGTCCTCTTATGGTTAACCTTCACCTTTGAAGGCAATTATTCTTATTACTATAACCATAGATAAGTTGTTATATGTTCTTGAGTTTCACATAAATGAAATCACAGTGTATGCTCAATTGTGTCTGGTTTCTTTCAATCAGCATGTTTTAAGATTCATCCATGCTGTTCTGTGCATTAGTAGCTCACTTTTGACATTACTGAATAGTATTTCCATTATATGAAAGTACCAAAGTTTATTACTATTTTTTTATTGAAAGATATTTGGTTGTTACAATTTGGGGCTATTATGAACAAGAGACTTTGTGGACACATATTTTTATTCTTTTGGGTAACTAAGAGTAGAATTGCTGGTCACAGCCAACATATCCTTAATATTTCAAGATAATTTTTCCAAAGGCATTTTACCACTTTCCATTTTCACCAGCAATGTATGGGGGTTCTGTTTTGTTCCTCTTCCACTGGATGGTAGAATGGATAAAAATGAAAAAATCTGAGAATGCCCAATGTTAGAAAGAGAAGGATATGGGGAATATAAAGCGTGACTCTACTATCCATTTCAAATGAATACTTACATATTATTTTAGATTATTCATTTTAGATTTCACTGATTTTCTTCTATTGCTTATTCATTTTCCACTTTTTTGATCTTTGCTCATATTTATTATCTGCTTCCTTTTAATTACTTTGCATTTACTTTGCTCTTGGTTGGTTTTGTTTTTTTTAATTTCCAAAAGTTGAAGATTTGTTCTTTGTTTTAGACCAAGCATGCCCAACCTGTGACCAAGGGTGGCTTTGAATGCAGCCCAACACAAATTCTTAAAACATTATGAGATTTTTTTGTGTGACTTTTTTTTTCTTTTTTTTCTTTACTCATCAGCTGTTGTTAGTGCTAGTGTTTTTATATGTGGCCTAAGACAATTCTTCCAATGTGGCCCAGGGAAGTCAAAAGGTTGGACACTGCTGTTTTTTAGACCATTCTTCTTTTCTAATATAAGCATTTGAAACTATATAAGTCCCTTTAAGCATAACTTTAGGACCATTACACGAAATTAGAAATGATGTGTTTTTATTTTCATTAAACCAAAAATAGTTTTAAATTTTATGTAATTTGAGGTTCTGTTACTCAGTATATCCATATTTAGGATTATGTTTTTTAATAGATTGACCCTTCATCATTATGAAATGTCCCTCTTTATCTGGCATTATTCCTTATCCTAAAGTCTGCTTTGTCTCTTGCTAATACTAACACTTGAGCTTTCTCATGATTAGAATTTGCTATAATACATATCTTTTTATGCACTTTTACTTTTAATATATGAGTAAAGTCATGTAAAGAATATATAGTTGTATTTAGTCAATTTTGGCTAGGTCGAGAGTCTCCATCTCTTAATTGGACTATTTAGAATTAAATCTAATGTAACTGTAGATATGGCTAGTTTGGGTTTAAATGTACTATCTTGGTATTTGTTTCTATTTATTCTGCTGTCTTTGTGCCTTTAAAAAAGCATTGTTTATTGCCTTTCTGGAGTAATTGAGGTTTTTAATGATTCAATTTGTATCTCCACTCAAGGCTTATTAAGTATACTTTCATTTTACTGTGGTTTTATTTTTAGTGGTTGCTTTCAGTTTTAAAATATGCATCTTTAACTTGTTGCAGTCTATCTTTAAATAATTGTATGTCACTTTATTCACCACATAAGAACTTACAGCAATATAGTTCCATTTACTCTTTTCTATCCCTTGTAATTTAATATGTAATATTACCCTTGTAATTTAATATGTAATATTAAATTACATATTAGTTGTACACATCACAACCCCCAAATCTCTCTCTCTTTTTCTTGTTTTACATTACACCATCAAATCTCTCTTAAAGGAATTTTTTAAACTTCCTATTTTGTAACAACTTATAGAAAAGTTGGCAAATCAATACAGAGAGAGCTGTGTACCTTCACCCAGCCTTCCTTATGTTAACTAATATCTTGCATAACCATAGCACAATGATTAAAACTAAAAAATTAACATTGATACAATATTATTAACTAAACTAAACTTTATTCAGATTTTACCGGTATTTCTCCTAATGTCCTTTTCATGTTCCAGGATCCAATGCACATTTCCCTTAATTGTATGTCTCCATAGTTTCCGCTTATCTGTAACACCTTTATTTGTCCATCTTGGTCTTATACCTTTAAAGAGCTATTTTGTAGACTGTCCCTCAATCTGGGCTTAGTATTTCCTTGTGTTTAGATTGAGGTTGTGCATTTTTGCCAAAGATACCCCAGAAGAGACGCGCCCTTCTCAGTTCTCCCCTTGGGGCACTTGGTGTTGGTAAGTCTCGTTTCTGGTGGAGTTAACATTGACCATGGAGTTGAGGCAGTGTCTGCCAGGATTCTCTACTGAAAGTAATTATTTTTCCCTAATAAATATCTTGGCAGAAATACTTTGAGACTCATGCAAATACCCCATTTTTACCTCAAAGGTTCTTTCATCTTGACAACAACAATCACTGTGGGATTCAAGTGGTAATTTTCTATTTCCCTATTTCTTCTGTTTGCATTAATTGAAATTCTGTAAGGAAGAGCTGTTCTTTCTCCCCTATCCATCCTCCCTCCTTCCCTCTCTCCCTCCCTCCCTCCCTCCCTCCCTCCCTCCCATCTATCTAATTAGTATTGACCCATGTACTTTATTTTATGTGACAGGTTATTATGTTGTTATGCATTTTCTTGCCCAAATTGTTTCAGCACTGGCCATAGGGAACTCTTTGAGGGTTGGTTCCTGTGCTCTTTTCACATGTCCTCATCTGTTTTGGAGCACTTCTTTATTTTCTGCCACCTAAGGTGCTCCAGGCTCCTCTTGTATGCTTTCTGCCCCAGCCTTGGATTTAACCACAAGGATCCCTGGTTGTGGTGGTGATTGTTTTTGCTTGAAACTGGAGAGTGATACTTAGAAGATGAGATTTGGGCAGTCAGTGTCCTCATTGCTACTGGCATGTCATTGTTTCTAGGTTCTGTCAGTGTACAGAACTTGAAAATATGTGTATTAACTCATGTATACACTCTTTTATATTTATTTTTGTATCTAAGTTAACATATTTTAAAAACTATAGTTCATACTGATACCTCTAATTCCAATCCAATACTACAGTGGTCATTCTAGCCTCCCCAATTTGCTTATTTGTAACTGCTTTTATAGCTAGTTAGAAACTTAGTTTTCATGATTCATAATATATCTATTTATTTGTTCAAACTCTAGTATACATATAAGGTAGCTTCAAAATCACTAACCCATCCCTCTGTGAGAAGCAAATTTACTAACTACGATATAATATTTGAGTACAGTTATTTTTAGCTTTAGAGTACCTAGTCAAAATACTAGGTGTGTTTTTCTTTTTAAAGTTACTTAGGTTAATGCTTTCCTTCCCACCCACTTCAGTGGGCATCTGCTATTCATCTGTACTACACTTAGGTTCAGTTTTTACAGTTTGTATTATACCTTAGGTGCTCACCACATCCTGGTTGATTTTATTTTATGTAAATTTGCATGCAGTAAAACTTGCTCTTTGTAGTGTACAGTTCTAAGAATTTTGACCAATGCATAGAGTCCTATCTTCAGTCATGATCAGAATGATCCCATCACCCCCCAACCTCTCGAGAGCTGCCCCTTTGTAACAGCCCCTTCCCTACCCTCTGTCCCTGGCAACTACTGCTACTTTGTTTGCCTTTCTCTAAATGTCATGAAAATTGAACCATTTGTGTCTGGCTTCTTTCATTTGGCCAAATATATTTATATTTAAGATTTATCCATGTTATATGAATTGATAATTCCATTTTGTTGCTGAGCAATATTCCATTTTACGGTTGTGCGTTGGAATGGTATTGATCCGTTCACTGGTTAAAAAGTATCTCAGCTTTTGGGATGATGAGTAAAGATGTTCTATAAATGTACGGGTTTTGTTTGGGCATACATTTTTAGTTCTCATGGGTAAATACCTAGGGTTGGGATTATTTGGTTTTACAATAGCTGTATGTTTAACTTTATCAAGACTGACCTACTGGTTTCCGCTCTGGCTATATCATGTTGCATTTCTGCCAGCAATGTATATGAATTCCGTTGTTTTGCACTCTTATCAGCAGTAGATGTTGTCATTTTAAAAAGTTTTAGGCACTCTTGTAAATGTGTAGTGATCTCCTGATTTTAACTGGCATTTGTCTAATGAGGTGGAGCATCCTTTTATACGATTATTTGACATCTGTGTATCTTTGGTAAAATGTCTGTTCAAATCTTTTTCCCATGTTTAATTGGGTTGTTTGTGTTCTTATTGTTGAGTTTTGAGGGTATTTTATACATTCTGGAAACAAGTTATTAAAAATGTGATTTGCACATATTTTCTTCCAGTCCATGGCTTATCTTTTTATTCTTTTAGCAGTGTATGTCATAAAGCAAAATTTTTTAGCTTTGAAAAGTCCAATTCATTATTTTTTGTTTTGTGAGTCTTGCTTTTGGTGTAGGTAGAATATGTGGGGGGAGAATTAACATGTGAATAATATTGAGTCTTCCATCCCCAAAACATGGTGTATTTCTCCATTATTTAAGTCTTTCATTTCTCTCAGTGATTTATAGTTTTTCATTTCTAGATCCTGCATAGATTTTGTTAGATTAATCCCTAAGTATTTCATTTTTTGGTGTTATTGTAGATAGTACTACTTTATTAATGTTGAATTCCAATTGTTCATTGATAATATAGAGCAGTATATTGACTTTTTATATTCACCTTGTATTTTAAAACTTTGTTAAATATGTTTAATTGTAGGAGGCTTTTGGCAGGTTTTTAGAAATTTTTCTGTGTAGACAATCATGACTTTTGCTAATAGAGACAGTTTTATTTTTCATTTTCAATTTGCATTCCTTTAATCTCTTTTTCTTGAATATTGCCCTGGTTAGGACTTTCAGGATGATAGAAGTGGTAAGAGAGAACATCCAGGCCTTGTTCCCAATCTTAAGAGGAAAACACTTAGTCTTTCACTACTAAATATGCTATTAGTGATATGTCATTATAGGTGCCCTTTTTAAGAAAATGAGATGCTATTATAATAGTTTGATGAGAGTTTTATCATGAATGGATTTTGAGTTTTATCGAATGCTTTTTCTGCATGTATTGACACGATCACATGGTTTTACTTCTTTAGTCTGCTAATACAGGGCATGACATTGGTTGGCTTTTAAATGTTGATCCAGCCTTGCATTCCTAGAATAACTTGGAATCATGTTGTGATGTATTATTATTTTTTATGTATTGTTGGATTTGACTTGCTAGTGTTTTGTTGAGGATTGCTGCATCTGTGTTCATCCAAGATATTGTTCTGTAGTTTGTTTCCTTGGAATATATTTCTCTGGTTGAGTGTTAGGGCTATGCCAGCCTCATAAAATACGTTAACAAGTGTTCCATTCTTTTCTGTTTTCTGGATTGGATTGTGGGGAATTGGTATTATTTCTTCCTTAAATTGAACATTTAAGGAAGTGAAACCATCTGGCCTAGAGTTTTATTTGCTTGAAAAATTTTAACCATAAATTCAATTTCTGTAATAGACAAAGGACTATTCAGGGTATTTACTTTTTCCTGGGTATCTTTCAAGAAATTGGTTCATTTCAACTAGGTTTTTTAATTTATAGAAACAGAGTTATTTATAGCATTTATTTATTATCCATTAATATCTAAAGTCTCAGTAGTGATATTCTGTCTGTTGATAATGGTGTCTTACATTCTTCTTTTCCTTTGGTTAAGTGGCTAAATAAAATTTGTTTTTTCAAGAAATTACTTTTGAATTCATTGATATTTTTTCTCTCTCTTTTTAATCTCACTGATTTTTTGTCTTTACTATTTCCTTCTTCTATTTGCTTTGTGTTTAATTTTCTCTTTTTCTGGTTTCTTAAAATAGAAGCTGATTGACTTTTCTTCTTTTCTAATATAAGAATCTAATACTGCAAATTTTCCTCTAACCACTGTTTTAGCTACATCTACAAATTTTGTTATATTTTACTTTCTTGTTCATTTGGCTCAAAATATTTGCGAATTTTCTTTTTATTTATTTATTTATTTATTTAACTGAACTGGGGGCCTCACCGCATTCAGAAGGCACACCCCAGTTCAGTTTGTGGGTCCGCCTGGGCCAGAGCCGGGATTCGATCCTCGGTCCTCGGGGCTTCAAAGTGAGCACTTAACCTGCTGAGTCATCCTGGCTTTCCAGCTAATTTTTCTTGAGATTGCCTCTTGTAACCTGTGGGTCACTTACAAATGCATTGTTTTATTTCTAGATGTGTGGGGATTTTCCAGATCTCTTGAAAATAATTTTTATTCTACTGTTTTTGAGTGGCATGTTCTATAAATGCCATTGGGTCAAGGTTTCCTTTTAATTAATTAATTAATTAATTAATTTTTAATTGTTTTTGACAGAGAGAGAGAGAGATACAATACAGAGACAGAGAGAAGGGAGAGGGCCCAGAACAGTCTCCATAGTTGCACATCATTCGTTTTCTCACATACGGTAGTTTCATTCCACAGGTGGGAGTGGGGCTGCACAGGGCAGGAACTGGGCCGGGGTCTCACCCCGGTGAGAATTGAACTGGGGGCACTCCCTAGTTCAGCATATGGGTCCACACGGGCTGGGGCCAGGATTCGATCCTCGGTCCCCAGGGCTGCAAAGTGAGTGCTTAACCCACTGAGTCATCCGGCTTCCCCTCCTTTTATTTTGTTTGTTTGTTTTTAGTGGTATTGTTCCAGTTTTCTATATCCCTAAGTTTCTGTCTACTTGTTTGATGGAGCACTGACTGAGACAAGAGTGTTAAACTCTCTAATTATGTAAAGTTTCCAATTATAATTGTGGATTTATTTTTTGTTTCTTTCCATTTTTTACTCCTGTTCAATTTACTTCATGTATTTTGGAACTCTATACTATATATGCAGTTAGGGTTAGTATATTTTCCTAATCAACTGACTCTTTAATCATTATGTATATCCCTCTTTATAGAAAAATGGGTTTATAGTAGAGAATTGCCATTAGGGACAAGCATGCAATAGCAAAAACTATAGGCAAGTCCAAGAAGCAAAGGAAAGGAATGTTACTTTATAGAGAAAAGGGAGGAAGCTGAGAGGGGTTGTTTTGAACAAAAGTCTGTTGGAGGAAAGCAAAAGTTCTCATTAGCTGAATTACTGAGCAAGGAAGGAGAGCTTCCTCATGCTGGAGCAGTAAAATAGTGTGTACTTGCAAGGTGTGTCTTCCTTTTGAGGTCAGTAATTAACCTTGAGTGGCGCTGAGTGAGGGCTCCCCCTTCTGGCTTTTCTTCTCCATTTTGAATGAAGTTTTCCTACACTAAGTTCCACATTATGAGAGCCTCTCCAGCTAGCTAGCTAGGTAGCTTGCTTTCTTCCTCCCTCCCTCCCTCCCTCCCTCCCTTCCTTCCTTCCTTTCTTTCCTTTTTTTCCTTTTCCTTAATAAAAGTCTTTTTTTTTTTTAAAGATTTATTTTATTGTTTTGACAGAGAGAGAGAGACAGAAACAGAGAGAGACAGAGAGAAGGGGAGGGCCCAGAGCAGACTCCATAGTTGTATGCCTTTTCAACATGGTTTTGTTCCACACAGGTGGGTGGGGGTCCATGCAGGGCAGGAACTGAGCTGGAGGCCTCCTGCATGGGAGGCACGTCCCCTCGAGCCAAGGGCAGAACTGGTGTTGGGGGGACCGAACTGGGGGCCTCCTGCATGGGAAGTACACCCAAGTTCAGCATATGGGTCCGCATGGGCCAGGGCCAGGGCTGGGATTCAATCCTCCATCCCCAGGGCTGTAAAGCGAGCTTTTAACCCACTGGGCCATCCTGGCTTTTCCTCCAGTTTTCTTTTGATTGGTGTTTTGTGATGTATCTTTTCTCATCCTTTACTTTTAACCTATGCATGTCTTTGTATTTAAAGTAAGTTTCTTGAATGTGGCATTCAGTTGGAACTATTTTTAAAAAGTAAATCTGACAATTTATCTTCTAATTGATGTACTTAGACCATGACATTTAATTATTAATATAGATTGACCATTTTATTGTTTTTCTGTTTGTCTCCTCTCTTTTTGGTTCCTCTCTACCTCATTTCATGCCTTCTTTTGGATTCATGGACTATTTTTTAGTATTCCATTTAAATTTATCTTTTTTTTATGTCTGTGTATTTTGCAGTGGTTGATCTAGAGAGTATACTACACATAAATTTTCAGTCTATTTAGGGTTAATATTTTATTATGCCAAGTAAAATATAAAGTGTTATAACCATAAAGTTACCATTAGCCTCTCCCTTCATGTTATTGTTGTTACAGGTATTACGGTATATACACATACACTGAGCACTTCTTCCAGGATTCTATAGATTATCCCTTATTCTTTCACTAATCATGTGTATTTTTAAAAACTTAAAAAAAATAGTTTATTATATTACCCTTCCTGTTTCTCTTCCTTCATTCCTAAAGAGCCAGGTTTCCCTCTGGGATCATTTTTCTTTAGCTTGGAAACCTCTAGCATTTATTTTAGGGGAGTTCTGCTGGTGACAAATTAAGTTCCTTCATCTGAAAATGGTGCTATTTTGCTTTCATTTCTGAAGGATATTCTCATCAGAGATAGAGTTCTGAGCTGACATTTCTTCTCTTTCCACACTTTCATGACATTGTTTCCCTATCTTCTGACCTCCTGTGGTGCCTGATATAAAACCAGTGTGGTTCAAAGAAGTTGTTCTTCTATATATAATGTGTTGTTTTCTCCAGCTGCTTTAAAGGTTTCTTTTTCTTTATTTTTGGTGTTCGGCAGTTTGAGTTGGATGTATCTGAGTGTGCTGTTCTTTGCACTTACTTTATCTTAGGTATGTTGAACTTCTTTATTTTGGAAATTTATGTTTTTTTATGAAATTTGTTGAGTTCGATATGTTTTCAACTTTTTTTTCTGTGCTAATCTTTCTCTCTTAGGGATCCCAATGACATGAATGGCCTTTTGAAACTAGCATACAGGTGTCTAAAGCTCTGTTAATTTTTTTCTTAATATTTTTTCATCTGTTCTCTAGTTTGGGTAATTTCTGTTGATCTGTGTTCAGGTTCACTGATTATTTTTTTCTATCATCTTCATCTTATCTTTGAACCTATCCAGTGGCTTTGAAATGTTCAGGCATTGTCTTTATCCATTCTAAATTTTCCATTCAATTCTTTCTGAGCATGTCTATTTTTCACATTCATTTCAAAAGTTTTATCTTTACCTCATGGAGTTATGACCTAGTTGCTTTAAAGACTTGGTTTGGTAATTCTAACATCTGATTCATCTTGGGTTGGTCATCTGTTGATGGAATTTTCCCTTGAGCATTGGTCAGATTTTTCTGATTCTGGGTGTGTTGAATAATTTTTGTATTGTACCCAGAGCATTCTGTAGGTTAAGTTGTGAGGCTCTGGGTCCCTTTAGAATGTTCTAGAGAAGGCTGATTGTTTTGTTTGAGCAGGTCACCAACCTGCTCAGGTTTGCATGACAAGTTCTGTCTCATCACCTTTGGGCAGCCTTCTCGCTTCTGTGGGCGTATGTTCTGCTCACAAGCAGCATTGGGAAGTGAGCTTGGGGTCTGTGTTGACTCGTACATGGAATTGGGGGTCACCCTTTTCTGATCTCTCCTCCAGCTCCCAGGTGATCCTGTTCCTGGCCCTCTGGCTAGAAAGTTGGGGTTCTGTCAGTGCTTTAGCCACTAGCACTGTTGCACAGCTTTGCATGGTTGGGCCCATAGAAAATAGTGATGTGGTCATGGAAAAGAGAGGAAAAAATAGCACTTCGCATAAGAGGGCCCCCCTGACCCAAAGGGACAAGTTTCTTCCAGGGGTTTCAGGTGCCTGCACGGTTGCATGGTCAGGCACTTCTTAGAGTGAGGCTGGCCTTGGGCAGGGCCAGGAGAGGGAAAGGTGATTGAGAACATCAGGGTCTCCTCCACTCACTGTGTGGCTTTTAGGGGCCACATTGGCCCCAAAGAGGGCATTTCCTGGAATTTTTGCTTTCTGTAACTACTCTGACGTTACCTAAGTCGGCTCATCCTTGGGCGAAAGCCAAAAGATAAAGGGAGAAAAGACAAAAACATGTGCCTCTTTACCACATGGTTGCACTTGAAGTTTTGACTTCCCCCAGAAATCCACCTGTTATCACTTACTCTGAAGATCCTCCGGTAGTTGCTTTCTGAATTCTACCCAGCACAGTGGGATAGGCTGCGGCAGGCGTACTCCGCTGTGGTAGGGACTTTGGGGCCCTTACTTGTGGTTTCTGCATTTCACAGCTCACATTTGGGCCCTTACCCCTGCATGGTTCATGCAGATTCAGAAAATTCAGGCTGACAGAAAGATCCCATTTCTGTATAGTAAGCAGAACATTCTTGCCTTCCAGATTCACACAAGGTTGGCTCTCTCTCTCATAAGCAGCCTGTTGCTTTGATCTCCTTTTGTGTCAGGGCTTTGGAGATTGATTGGCACTGGTCTCATTGTTTTCTGGGGCAGATAGAGCCAGAAAGACTAGATCTAGTGTCTGCCACCTACTAGCTGTGTGGCATTGGAAGGGCTGCTTCACTTCTCTGAGTCTGAATTTCCACATCTAGAAAATGTGATATGAAAATGCCTGACATGCAGGCTGTTTATTCATTTAACAATTATTTATTTAGTCCCGGCCATATGCCAGGCATTGTTCTAGGCACTGGTCATATATTAATAGTAATGAAAAAGCAGGCAAAAATGCCTGTCTTCAGTTCATATTCCAATCGTGGGTGGTGAACATTAAGAAATAAGAGCGTAAGGGGAAGCCGGGGTGGCTCAGTATGTTAAGCGCTCACTTTGCAGCGCCGGGGACCGAGGATCGAATCCCGGCCCCGGCCCGTGCGGAACCATATACTGAACTGGGAGCTCCCCCAGTTCAGTTCTCTCTCTGTATCTTTCTCTCTCTCCTCTCTCTGTCAAAAATAAATAAATAAAAATATATTTAAAAAAAAAAAAAAAAAAAAAGAAATAAGAGCGTGGGAACTAGATACGATTTATTAAAGGCAAGACTTGTAAGTGATCAATACATACCCCTCACCTAGATGTGGAGCCTTAAACGGCAGTTCTTCATTGCACAGGTGCCCCCTCCACTTTCCCTAGGACCAGTCATCAGAATTCACATGAGCCCCCGAGAGGTTTGACTTAAGTCTCCGCTTCACTTCTGGGGTCATCCCAGTTACATGCGTGCCTCCTGTTTATGTCCAGAAGTGGAAGTGCCCCAGTACTGGACGGACGCCCAGCATTGCCCACGGTGGTTCTTCCAGGCAGAGATGAGGGTTGGCCTCGAAAGACAGGCCTGGAACAAATCAGAGATCACTGGGGACAGTGAGATTTGTTTATTTACTTATCTCAAGACCAAAGGTTCACTCCTGTGACTCCTGCAGCTGAGGAAGAGATCACTTGTGTCCACTGATTTCTAGGGATGGCAAAACTAAGTTAAAATGAGTCGGTTGCTATGTGTATAGCAGTTTTAAAGCACTTTCCTACCCATGATCTTGTTGAATGCTCACAATATCCCTGAGGGAAGACGAGAAGGCAGAGGGGGAGGAGGGAGGAGGAGGGGGAAGGTGAAGATGATGATGATGGTGTGATGAGACTAATATCTGGTGCTTATGGCGCACTTGCTGTGAACCAAGCGCTTTACGTGAATGGTCTCATTTAATAGATGAGCAGGACCAGGATTACTCCATTAGTTTTACTGCAGAGAAGCCTGAGGCCAGGCAGTCCCTAGCTGGGGCAGGCCTAGATCCCAGGCCTAGTCTGGTGCTCCCTCCACTGTCCCCTGAGTCTGCCCCACAACAGAGCACTCCTTCTCAGAGCACCCCTCCAGGAGCACCTCCTCCCAGATCACCCCTCCTGGAGTACCCCTCCCAGAGCACCCCTACCAGAGCACCCCCTCCTGGAGAACCCCTCCCAAAGCATCCCCTCCCAGAGCAC
>PVKE010000508.1:0-28685 GCA_004027555.1 Craseonycteris thonglongyai | reverse complement strand
ACATTTCCTGGGCGGTGCCCTTGCCCCAGTCCTGGAGCATGGCCTGTGGATTAGTGTGTCAGTCACACTGGCTGATTCACACCCAGGGAAGTGTTAGGCTGGGCATTTGGACATGGCTGATTCAGCGGTGCCACTCAAAAGCATGACATGTTGACTTGGCTGTTTTGACACTGTGACATTTTGACATGATCTAAAGAAAAGCATTTTAAATATATTAAAATTTCAACTATGGTGTCTATAAATCCAGCCATTGTCTATAGAACAAGAACAGTTACATTGCTGGATACTTTCTGGACAGCCCGTATATATACTGTGTATAATTCAGCCATAAAAATGAGGAAATCCTACCATCTGCAACCACATGGATGGACCTTGAAGGCATTATGTTAAGTGAATTAAGTCAGATAGACAAATAGCATATAATCTCACTTATGTGTGGAACCTGAACACACATACATATGTGACCAGTAGCTTTTCTTTGAATTTATATCGTCACAATCGTCATTATGATAATTACAAACAATAATAATTTTAGAGACTGGGCTGCTTCACTGAAGTGAATTATGGAGATGATACAAGTTTACTTTCTTAGAAACAAACTCTAAAACAAAACACATTTGCAGACTAAATAACCCATGTCACATCTGTCCTGTCTTCTTAAATAATTTCATGGACATAATATTTAATAGTGCATAACATTAGTGAGAGGATGGTTTTATGGAAGTTTCATGCATATATTTATCATAAAGCATGAGTCTACTGAAATGTGTGGTAAAATGTATTTCTAATAATATAAGATGTTGTGCATCTTTCATATGCTTATTTACCATTTGTATATCTTTGATGAAGTGTCTGTTCAGATCTTTTTTTTTTTTTGAAGATCTATTTTATTGTTTCTGACAAAGAGACAGAGACAGAGAGAGACCTAGAGAAAGGGCAGGGCCCAGAGCAGTCTCCATAGTTGTATGTCTTCAATTTTCGATGTGGTTTTGTTCCACACAGGTGGGTGCAGGGCCGTGCAGGGTGGGAACTGGGCTAGGGGCCTCCCGCATGGGAGGTATGCCCAGTGAGAACTGAACTGGGGGCCTCCCATATGGGAAGCACACCCCAGTTCAGCATATGGTCTGCACGGGCCAGGGCTGGGATTCGATCCTAGGACCCTGGGCTTGCAAAGGGAGCCCTTAACCCACTGAGCCATCCCAGCTTCCCTTCTGTTCAGATCTTTTACCAACTTTATTTTCAAACTCTATTTCATTTTATTTTTTATCTTTTTTTAAAACAAGTGATTAGCATTTTTGTTCACTCTATGTGTCACTTTATTTTTATAGCTTTACTATTTCTGCACATTTTAATACTATTAATAGTTGTCTTTAAAAATATTAAATTTAGGAGTTTTGACCAAGACCAATATTGCACAAATCTGTTACTACAATGGGGCAAAATTTGAGTCTTGAACTATAATTCTTTTTTAATTAATTTATTTTGGGGGTGGTAAGAAGATATTTTGTCTCTGTGTTATTGAGAAATAATTGACATACATCACTGTGTAAGTTTAAGGCATACAGCTTGAGGGTTTGATTTACACAAGAGGTTTAGTTAACACCCATCATCTCATATAGAAACAACAAAAAAGGAAAACCAATTCTCTTTGTGATGAGAACTCCTAGGATCTACTCTCTTAATAGCTTCCCTATATACTGTAGGCTAGATTTAATTAGTCATCGTGTGGCACATTACCTCCCTAGTGCTTTATCTTCACTGGAAGTTTGTTTTCATTTGACCACCCTCATCTAATCCCCCACCTCTGGTGACCACACATAAGTGAGAGCATATATTTGTCTTTCTCTGATTTATTTCACTTAACACAATGCCTTCAAAATCCATCCATTTTGTCATAGATGGTAGGATCACCTCATTTTTATGGCTGAATTATATAAAGTATATATGAGGGCTGTCCGGAAAGTATACAGCCATGTAACTGTTCTCATTATATTGACAATGACTAGAAATTTCCTGGACAGCTCTCGTTTATATGTACATAGAACACTTAGATTGTTTCCATGCCTTGGCTATTGTAAGTATTTCTGCAGTGAACACGAGAGTGCATTTATCTTTTTAAGTTAGTATTTTCATTTCCTGGATATATTCCCAGAAGTGACATTGCTGGATTATATGGTAATTCTATGTTTATTTTTTTGAGGAATTTCCATACTATTTTCTATAGTGGCTATGTCAATTTGCAATCACATCATCAGTGCACAAGATATTGTAAATACACTTTACATAAGAAATATATGAATGGATGATAAGCACATGACTATAAGTTCAACATCTTTATTGAGCAGGGAAATTCGATGAGATCACTATCTACTAGAATGGCTAAAAGTTAATTAATTGAAAATGCCATGGATAGACAAAGATATAGATCAACTAGGGTGCTCATACATCACTCTGTATGAAAATGCAAAAGTATACAACCACTTTGAAAAAGAGTTGGGCTATGCTTTACAAACCCAAACGTGTGCTTACCATATAGCCCAGCAATTAAAATTCTTGTTATTTGCCCAAGAATAATGAAAAAAAAATATGGTAAAAAAAGATTTGCTACATGAACATTCTTAGAAGCATTAATCATAATATTCCCAAACTGGAAGCAATCTAATGACCATCTACTGGCAAATAGGTAAACAAATTGTTAGTATATCCACATTATGGAATATTTCTTGCTAATAAAAAGGAACAAACTATTCATACACACATCAAAATGCATGAATCCAAAAAAACATGAAATGCTAAGTGAAAAGCCTGAGGACTGTATGATTCCATTTGCAGCAGTTCTAGGAGGAGCAAAACCAGTTACAAGAAGCAGATGAGTGGTGGCTAAGGTTTGGGGGAATGATCAACGACACAGGAGCTCAGGGGAATGTTTTCAGTGATAGAAATATTCTATATCTTGACTGTGGTTGTGGTTACATGATTGAAAATAAATAGCAAACTTAATCAAACTGTATCCTTAACATAGGTGAGGTTATTAACTACAATCTATACCTCAATATATCGGCAGAATGAGAAAATATTTGAAATGAAAAAAAGCTGACATTTCTAAGTGCTAGCATGTGTGTGGAGTAATTGTGACTCTTGTAGAGGCTTGGGTGAAGTGTAAAATTGTACAGCCTCTCTGGCAAATGGGCTAGCAGCTTCTTTTAAAGTAAAATGCACATGTAACCGTATTCCATTCCTAAGTATTTATTTAAGAGAAATGGAAACATACGTCCATCAAAAGACTTTTATAGGGATAGTAACAATAGTTTCATTCATTAGAGCCCCAAACTAGAAACAACGCAAATGCTCATCAGTAAGTGAATGGATAAACGCATTGTGGTACATTTGTACAATGAGATCTTGGGTTAGCCAAAAAGTCATTGCGGTTGTTTTTGTAAGTAAATGAAAGATGATTCTTTCATGAAAAATGCAATGACTTTTTGGCCAACCAAATACTACTCAGCAATAAAAAACAGTAAGCTCCTGACATAAACAATGTCATGGATGAATCTCAAAAACATTTTGCTGAGTGAAAGAAGATCATATCTTGCATGATTCCATGTACATAATGTTTTAGAGAAAACAAAACTGTAGTGATAGTGACTGAAATCACATTCGTCATTGGCTGGAGGTGAGAGCAATTGACTGCAAAAGGGTACGAAGGAATTTTCAGGGGTGATGGAAGTAGTCGAGATCTTGACTGCAGTGGTGGTTACAGGTGTATACACATATGTATGTGTATACAAGGGCTGTCTGGAGTGTATCCAGCCACATAACTGTTCTCGCTCTAGTGACAATGGCTGTATTTTTTTTCTGGACAGCACACACACACATTCACTATATATATACATATACATACATACACATTCATATATATATATATATATATATATATATATATATATATATATATATAAAAATTCAGCAACATGTACACTCAAAATAGATGTATTTTACTTTAGGTAAGTTTGTTTCAATAAAGTAAAAAAAAGATGCCAACTAAGACCTTCTGCCATCAGGAAGTTTGACCGGGTACCTAAAGTCAGTGCCTTTTTAAGATATTTTGGTTAAGATCCTGCAGCTTGATTTTAGGCATCATGGGTGACAACCAGAAGAACTCAAATGAAAAGCGTCTTTTTTTAAAGGTGTAGTGGGAAGGCAGAGTCACCCTCGTCAGCCCTTTCTCACCGTGGTGACTGAGTTTTGTGCCTCTCCAGGGCCTCTCTTTCACATGGCCCTCTGTACTGAGCGGTGATTGTGGAACAGGGAATTGCATTTTTAGTTCTAAGTACTCATCTTGTTTTCTGCAAAGGCAAGGTTGTCCGTTCCACTCCTGGAAGTATGACCAGGGGCTGACTTTTCATCAGGGCCACTAAGCCCCTTGTTTATCAGTCCATGTCTGTTGCACACACAAGAAACTTGAGACCATTTAGATAATTTCCATGGGGAAAAAATCCTTGTTATTTCAATTATCTAATGACAGTCTCTTAAAATTTTTGTTTTGCTTTATTGAGATAATTGATCCTCCGGCCCACCTGTGGGGTGGTGGTGTAGATGTGCTATATTCCAAAGTGGACACTGTTTGTTGAGGGCAGGGGACAGATATTTATAAAGTGCCAGTGATATACCAGGCTCAGGGCTTAAATGGCATCATCTTATTTAATTTTATCAGGCAGCTCCCATCATTCTATCACCCGTGGCTGAGGGTCAGCTAGCAAAAACAATTTGACTTTTAATTTGTAAAACAGAATGCAAAGCTGAGAGCTTACTGACCCCCAAACCCATGATCTTTCTGCTACATCTAACTACAGAAAATAAATGATGCTCCAAAGATGATCCAGGAAATAGTCCCACATTTTTCAGATTTAAAATGCTATCTTGCCTACATGTTCCCATGGCACATGAGTGTCTGAGGACCCCAGCCGGGGACAGGCCACCACCAACCACGTCACCATCCAACAACAGCCAACGGGACTTGTCTCTAAGAGTCTGGCCTGATCTGGTTCCCCCTAATTTTGCAGAAAGTGTGCCTCCTAACCTCTCAGCCCACCTGGAAGATTCCACAGTTTTCCTGTGAAAAGATCAACCAGAAGTTCTCAGGGTTTCAAGAGCTTGTGTTACCCCTCCTATATCAAGCACATTTTACACTGGATTGAATTTCTCCTCTGTAAGTGGGAACCCAGCCCTGTGAACAAGAATACCACCAGAGTCATGAATATTAAGAATGAGTTGTCTTTTCTTTTTTGCTCCTGCTGCCCCAGTGGTGGTAGCAGGTGGCAAAAATAGGCAGGTGTGTCATTCTGCACAGGTCACCTAGGTCCCACGGGCTCCCCGTGGGCAGGGTACGCAGGGCTGGGTGGTGCTTGTTGCTGAGCAGAAGAAATGCTTTTGTGCGTGTTTGAGGCCAGGGGAAGGTTCATGGCCAGGTCACTGCGCCAGCGGGGGCCCTGCTGCCGGGAGAAGCCCAGGCGGGCGGGGCACGGGTCTTGGGAGGCAGAGCTGCAGCTGCTGTGTTTGGTTTCCCTTTGGTCCCAGGGATTTAGATAAAAGGACTGCTTTTATTGATTGGGGAGATTGGGGGAGGCAGGGTCCTCCAGAAGGCAGCCTTTGCCTTTTTGTTTCTCTAAGCAAACATTTATTGAGCATTTACTGTGTGCCAGGCATCACGCTAAATGCCTTTCATGCATTATCAGGTGGAATTCACATGACAGCCATTTGACTGAGGAGGCGACTAAAGCTCAGAAAGGTTAAGTAATCTGCTGAAGGTCACACAGCTTATAAATAGTAAAGAGTGTGGGTCCTAGAGCCCCTTCTCGCCTGGACTAGTGTGGTAGTGCCCTCACTGCTCCCCTTCTGCCCTGAAACCTCGAATCCATCAGCTACTCTGCTGCCGGTGTGGTCTTTCTAGGACCCAGGCCTGCTTTCCGACGCAGTTTTGACCTTGATCTGAGCTCTGCTTATCCTTTCTGCAGGAGTGCCACCGAGCTGTGCCCTTTCCACCCTCCCCTCCCTCACATCGTGCCACTCCCCACACCCCCAAGATGATCTGAACCCAGGCCTGCTGCTCATCTCTCAAAGCAGCTCTCAGAGGCCCCTCCTGCGGGGACCTCCCAGCCCCTCTGCCGGCTCCTTCTGGCCTCTGGAATGCTTGACCAGATGGGGTTCCAGTGGACAGGGGGTGTATCTGTTTGTCTTCCCACCCTGCTACCTGCATGGGAACTGCCACATAGTGGGTGTTCTGCTTGCAAACGCTTGTTCCACTGAAAAGCCTATTTTTATTGCTCCCTTCTCCTTTGTGCTCAAGTGCTTCATGGTCTCAGGACAGACATGGGAGATGCTGGGGTAAGATCTGGGGGTGGCCAGAGAGAGACATCAGACCCACGCGGGGCACGACGGGAGGGCAGGTGAGGGGGCCTCTGAGAGCGCAGGTGTTACTTGGCCAACAGGAAACCAGAAGGGCAGGGATTATCCAATTTGAGATCACGGAGACAGAAATGCATGGACAGCAGCTGGGTGTTCAGGTTGCAGAAACCTTGAAGAGGTATTACCAGGGATCAGTGTGACCCACTCTAGTTAATGAGCTAGAGATGCTTCCATGGGAACCTTTCACTGGGTCCTAGGGGAAAACTCCCTGGGCCTCAGTTTCCTCGTCTGTGGCATGAGGTCCCCGCACAGTAGACCTGCTGCCCATAGGTGGTGGCATCCAGGGGAGAGGACACTGGGCAGTGGTGAAGGCTCTGTGTGAGGACGCATCGTTCTCAGATCCTTGGCTCAGCAGTCACCTGCAAGACAGGACAGAGCACAACTATCGGCCGGTTACATCTCATTATGGGTTATGTCAACTGTGGGTGTTAATACAGGTTTCTGGGGGTGGGGGGCGAGGCTCTTGCCATGCCTAACCCACGGATTGGTTCATTTTGTTCCTAACCACCCTCACTCAGAGCAGGGCAGAGAGGGCAGCTGGTCTTTTCATTTGTACAGTGGAGCTGCTGTGGCTCAGACCGGGCCGGTGACTAGCCCAAGGTCAGTGGCAGAAGGAGGATGGTGATCAGGCTTGGCTCACTTGAGCGCTCGTGCCCTTGGCTGCTCTGTTTGGCCTTGCTCTGACCGCATGGTGACAGAACAGGTCTCGCATGTGTGTCATGGGGCGGCGGGCTGTGGCCTGTCCATCCGTCCTCTCCCTGCCCCTCCCAGCACACATGGGTGGCAGAAGGTGCCAACCTCGCTGCTCAGCACCCACCCCTGGGTGAGGACCTGCTGTTTGTGGTGGGGATGTACCTTCTGTTCGTGACCCGATGGCCCTGTGTGTGACCGGTGGCTCTGCCTTCTGTGCGTCACACTCAGTCTGGAAGGCACTTGGTGGAGGCAGCCCGGGGCAGCATTGCTTTGTTTATAGCCAGTTCTCAAGCTGGATGGTTCAGTAAAAACAAAAGAGAACGACACCTTGGGTGAGATGCTGACTCCCTCGTGGGTGTGGGTTGCTGTTTACAGAGCCCTCCCACACCCGCGGTTACACTGAAGAGCCCACAGGCCTGACTTCTTCGCTGAAGGGCGTTGGAAGGTTGTCTAGAACAATGACTGGGGCTGTGGCTCGCTGACCACGGCTGTGTGGGTGCCAAGAGGCAGGACTGGAAGGTGGAGGAGAGCTTGGGCCTCGGTGTCCAACCGTCCAGAGCTGGCTCCTACCACTGGCACTTTCTCCTGTGTGAGCCTGAATAAGGTGCTTAGCCTCAGGGCCTGCCCCTGTGAAGCGGAGGTGGTGATGACGATGGTGATGACGAGACAGGCGCTCACCGTGTGGGCATGCGCACCCCCGCAGGCAGTGCTCACGGGTTACTCTTCCGGCTCTGCTAGACATGGGACCTCCGGGCCACCCCCCCTAGCAGGCTGGGAGGAGGCCTAGGGACACTGACCCTGCAGGACTGGTTCCTCCACAAGGCGGGGCCCTGCGCCTGCCCAGAGCCCCTGTACACGGCAGGCACATGGAGATTGTGTTAAGGCCAGGCGTCCATTGTTCAATCAATCAGGCTAATCTGCTGGCCCCTCGATAAGGGCAGGGATCAGGTTTCAGGGAGATTTTCCTGGGATTACTTCTAGTAGCCGCTCAGTCTAGACAGGCCTCTCAGTTACAGGGGTGCAGACAAAGGCAAGGACGGGGAGTGCCCGGCCCTGAGCCCTGCTGGATGGGCCTCTCCCTCCCCTGCAGTCCCAGCTCTCTTCCTGGGGGGCCAGAGCAGGGCAGCAATCAGCTCACTGATAGGGGGCCCTGGGCAATTCAAGCGAGGGTCCTGCATCACTGGCATGTGCCAGGCAGGGCACGAAGGCACCATCAAGGGTGGCTGACGTATGTGGGGCACTCGCTGGGTGCCAGGCGCCCTGAAGAGCATAGCTTACATTTTATCTCACTTAGTTCCTTCAGTGATCTCACCAGGTATCACCCCTGTGCCCATGTCAGAGACAAGGACGGCTAGGCACAGCCAGCAAATGGCGGGGCTGGGACATGAGTCGAAGTCTGTGTTCAGGGTTACCCTGGGAACCTGGAGCAGGGATTGACTGCTGAGAGAAGGCTGTCCTGGTGCTGAGGAGACAGGCAGGGAAGTCTACCTACATGTGCTTCACGTCTGGGTTCCCAGCCTGGTTTTGCTGCTTCTGTCTCTAGAATCTGGGCAAGTCAGTTTTAGGCATCAGTTTTCTCATCGGTAAAATGGACACGATATCTACCCTGTCAAATGGGGGCATTGTGTGCACCACCCTAAAGAATATGTGTGAAATGGTTTTGGAAACTGTGAAGTGCTTTGCTAATGCTAGTCACTGGTTCCTAGTCACAGAGCTGACCATGAATAAATGGGGGGATGGATGGATGGATGGATGAGCAGATGGATGGATGAGCAGATGGACGAATCTGAATAATGCTTATTCTAAGATAAAATTGGTGAGTCTTGTTTGCACCTCTTCTTCATCCCTGGGGAATGTGGGGAGTAGCTCTGGAAGCCAGGGGCTTTCAATGGAAATGTGGGGTGCAGCCCAAGGCTACAAGGGACAGGGAGCAGTAGGGATGGCCCCTTTCTCCAGTTTTCCTGGAAGATGAGTAGAACCCATGTCCCACCCTCACTGGCATCTGGGGACATGCAGGCGTGACCCCTCCCATTCAATGCTGTGTCTGCCCTTCTGACGCAGCCTTTGGAACGGAGCCTTGAGGAAGTGTCCTTTGGGGGCCGGAGTGTACCTGTGTGCACGAGGGAGGGAGGACGAAGAGGTCTCGGACACACAGGCATACGTAGCCCTTCACTTTCGCACTTGGCTGCCTTGGGTTTGACAGGCTCTACATGACTTTCTGGTTCTCTGCAAATCTTGTGCCCTCCAGCAAAGACAAAGGCTGAGCTCAAGAGAACAGCCCTGCTCATTTAATGGATTAGCTATTCCCAGAGTAGCAAGACTCAAAATCAAAGCAGTAAACAACAATAATAACAATAGCAGAACTTACAAGTTCAATGAGACCCTCTCTTCTATACAAACGGCTCTACCTGCAGGTGCTCTTTGTGAGGCCTCAGATCAGAAATTGACCTTGTACATGAGCCTTGGAGGGTAGAGGCTGCACAGAGATGGCCCGGGTGGGCTGACATGCACACCCCTCCCGCGGTATTGCAGAGTTATCACCCCTGTACACTGTGTTCTTCAGATCACAGTGTGGTGGTCAAGGGGGTATAGAGGGGTGGGAGGAGGAGGTCTCTATGGCACAGGCCGCTGGGGGAGGCGTGAGTCTCGGTGAGCTGAGTTTAAGCTTGGCTCCACCATCTGCCAGCTAGGTGATGTAGGCAAGTCAGTTAAACTCTCTGAGCCGCTGCTTTCTCATCTGAGCGACAGGGCTTACTTACGTCGGGAGGCCATTGTGAAGGTGTGTCTGAGGTGGCAGACATGAAACGTCTGTGTGAGGAGAACAGGCCTTCAGAATGATTTGCCCTTGGGAGAATGGGCATGGGGAATCATTGGCAGGGCTCTGGCAAGGCCTTTGCTGTGGGCTCCGGGGTGGTTGACATGCCTGCTATAATCGGCCTTGGGTGCTGCGACTCATTTCCATTTTCACAGATGCATTAAAAATGCCACTGGGCTCAGAACAAATGCCAATTTAACTCTAATGGAACTTTGAATCTCCACCAAGCCATGCATGGCTGCTCTCAGCAAGATGAGCAGAATTATAATGAAATCAGCATGTGTTCATGGACGGTGCCTGTATTATTAGCATCTCTGAATGTGATAAACCCTAATCTCTTTCACGGTGCATGAGAGGACTATGTCAGTGAGAGAGAGACAGAGGTGGGAACGTGGCCATGGGTGGAAACCAGGGACATGCACTGCAGAATAGGAAGAGGCAGCGGCTCTGCCCCTTCTCTCTGTAGAGCCTTCCGTGACTCTCTGACAGCTGTGGGCCTCAGTTTCCTTAGTGTGTCACATGTGATAATTCCTGTTCTACTTACCCACTGGGCTGTTTTGAAGACCACATGAAAATATGTCCTGAAGGTATATTTAGATATATAGACTCTTGTACAAATGCATAGGGTTGTGACTGATGGAAGAACACGGTGGTGGTATATGGGAAATCGCTGGCAACAGATGATTTGTTAATTTTTGTAGCTAAACTTGAAGCTTCTGAGATCTATGAGTGACTTGGAAAACATGCCAACCAAGACAAGTGTTTATATTTTGAGAAACCCACACTTTGTGTTTTTTTTTGTATTAATCACACATCTTTCTATCTTCTTAAATAAAGCAGAACAGACAAAGTTTAACCATTTCTTGTTGGCCTGGCCATTATAAACATTATCAACAATGATAGCTATTATATTAGAGGCCAAGCACTGAATATATGCTTTACCTGCATTATCTTAATCCTCATCACAAACCTAGGAGGCAGATCTTACTATTTATTCAGTTGTTTTTTTTAATTGTTGAATTTATTGGGGTGACATTGATTGGCAACAATTAGATAGTTTCTGGATGTACACGTCCACATCACATCACCTATGCATCGTATTATGTGCTCACCACCACCATATATATGGTGCCCACTCTCCCTTCCCCTTCCTCCCCTTCACTCAAGTAACCACCAAACTATTGAGTGTGTCCATAAGTCTGGTGCCCACTCCCACCTCCCCTCCCCACTCTCCCTCCCCCCTCCTCCCCTTCCCTCAGGTAATCACCAAGCTATTGTGTCCATAAGTCTTTGTTTCTTTGTTACTTTCAGTTTTATATTTCACCTATAAGTGAGGTCCTATGTTTCCTAGTTCTTTCAGTCTGACTTACCTCACTTAATAAGATGGTCTCTAGGTCCATCCATGTTGCCACAAATGACTGTATTTCATCATTTCTTATCGCTGAGTAGTATTCCATTGTGTAAATGTACCACATCTTCTTTATCCAGTCATCTATTGAAGGGCATTTTGGTGGTTTCCATGTTCTGGCCACTGTGAACAGTGCTGCGATGAACATGCGGGTACAAACATCTTTAAAGATTAAGGTTTTCAGGTTTTTTGGGTAGATGCCCAGTAGAGGGATGGCTGGGTCATATGGTAATTTCATTCGTAATTTTTTGAGGAATCTCCATACAGCCTTCCGTAGTGGTTGTACCAGTTTACTATTTATTATGTTTTATAGTAAGAAAACTAAAACTCAGAGGAGTGAGACTAAGTGCCCCAGATCCTCCAGCGAATGAGAAGTGTGGTAGAGGTTTGAGCTCCTGAAATCCATTGTCTTCTACTATTACCAGTAAGTCAATTAAAGATAGTTAACCTTTTTTCTCTTCTTTCCGCTTTCCTTCCTTCCAACCTTCTTCAATAGCTTAGTCAAAAAGCCATTGGGTGTTGGTGGGGTGGAGTGGGAAACTTGGCAAATCCTCACCCCAAATAAAACTGGAAAGAATTATCAAAAACAACCATTTCAGGGCTTGAGAAAACTGACCAAAATCATACATTTTTGGAAAGAATGTAAAATGATACAGCCACTTTGGAAAACAGTTTGGCAGTTCCTTATAAAGTTAAACATAAACTTACTATCAAACCCAATATCCACTTTTAGGTATCTGCCTATGTTGGCTTTCTAGCATTGCTGTAACTAATTATCACACACTTAGCAACTAAAAATAGTACTAATGTATTATCCTACAGTTTGGGAGGTAGAGATCCAACAGGACCTCGCTGGGCTAAAATCAAGGTGTCAGCAGGTCTGCCTTCCTTTGCGGAGACTAACGAGGAGAGACTTTCCAGTGTCTAGAGGCCCCTCACAACCCTTGGTTCCTTGCGTTCTTTCTCCATCTTCAAAGTCAGCAACAGAGGATTGGGTGCTTGTCACATCACAGCACCCTGCCCTCCTCTCTGCCTCCTCCACTTTTCAGGACCCTTGTGAGCACACTGGGCCTCACAGTCCAGAGTAGTCTTGCTTTCTTAACATCAGCTGATTAGTAACCTTAATCCCCTTTGCAACTTTAATTCCCCTTTGCCATGTAGCATAAAAAGTCCATTGGTTCTGGAGATCAGGGCACGGGTATAATGTAAAATAATCCAAGGTAATCTTGCTTTCTTAAAGTCAGCTGATTACAAGTCAGACATCTTTGAGTTCCATTGTTCTGCCTACCACACTACCCAAGATAAATTAAAATATGTGCCCACGCAAAGCCTTGTGCATGATGTTCATAACAGCATTATGCATAATAGCCCCAAACCTGCAATAATCCAAATGTCCACCAATTGGTTAATGGATAAAGAAAATAGGATCTTTATCCATGTATGGAATACTATGCAGCAATAAAAAGGGAAGAACTACTAATACATGTTACAACATGGATGAATTTCTAAAACATTATGCTGGGGGGGCTGGGGGGGAGGGGGGTATCAAATATATGGTGATGGAAAGAGGACTGACTCTGGGTGGTGAGCACATAATACGATACATAGATGATGTCATGTAGAATTGTACACCTGGAACCTATGTAATTTTTACCAACCAGTGTTACCTCAGTAAATTTAACAACAACAACAACAACAAGACATTATGCTAAGTGCCGTAAGTCAGATATAAAAGATGTTTTATGTAATTCCCTTTATACGAAATTTCCACAGGAGGCAAATCTGCAGCGGTGGAAAGCTGGTGAGTGGTTGCCTGGGGATGCAGAATGGGGCTTGGCTACAGAGAGATGCTGGGAAGTCTGCTGGCATGATGGAAGTGTTTCAGAACTGAACTGTGGTCATGGTTATAGAATTATACAAATTTACTTTAAAAATTGTTGAATTGCACACTGAAGGTGTGTTAACTTTATAGTAATTTATAATTCATTAAAGCTGTTTGAAGGGAAGAAAGCATTTACACAGGACCAAGGAATGTTGCCTGGCAGAAGTCAAAGGCCACCTGTGGAAGGTGGCTGAGTGCGGTGGTAACCAAGTGGATTTGAGAATTTGGTTAAGACAGGGGAGATGAGCAGATAAGTAAGTACACTGAGGTTTCTTACGAGTAGATGAGGGAGTTATAGATAAGGACAGGGGAAAGCTAGAACGAACAGTGTTGTTGGACTAGAATTGGAGATAGTGGTGTAAAGTCATGGTTTTCTACATAGATAAGCATAGAAATTAGCATATATGTCAATGTGATACACACCTAAATATATTGCTGAGCTCTTTCCATTAGGAGGGCCTATAAACAGTGCCATTTATGAAGCAAATAGCACACTTAATTGCTCAGATAATGGTCTCTAATACTATTTTCTGAAAGAACGAAGCCACCTTGAAGGGGCTCCCACTAGTGCAATCTGGGACATTTGAGCATCAAGATATATAATGATAGTAATTGGTTAACACCCACTAAACAGCAGCCCACGAGTTCACACTGGCTTAAACAAATGTGGAAGAGGAGAAAGCTCTTCCTCACGGTAGAATGCCATCTGATCCGTGTGGAAGGTGTGGAAGTAACAAAAGCCTCCATTCAGCAGGCATTATAATAATTAATTCAAGCCAAACTGATTAAAATTGTTTCACATTCAAAAGTTAAAAAATACATATTTGCGTGAGCAGGTGTGCCGGGACTTGTTCTGTACTCTGATTCAGAACCTTCTCAGATAGATGGCACTGTTTGTCCCTTTCCTGAATGGTCACGAGCTACTTTTCGTAAAGTTTCTGTTCACCTCTTTTTGTAGTTCTGCATTCTTTCTCTCTCTGTCTTGTCAGTTGGGTAGCTGTCACTTTTGTGACTTTTGTGCACAGAAGTTGTGACAACTCTGGCTGTTCAAAGACCTTGTGGCCTGTTTCCTGGCTCCTCAAACATTGTGAAGAGGTAAGATTGCCTGATGGTTGGATACAAGTTGTAAGCGCTTTTAATTGGTGGGATGTCTGGGCCCTTCTCTTAACACAGGGTTCCTCGTGTGAGGATGAGTACCCTCTGGTCAGCCCCAGAGCCCAGAGGCTGCCAAATGTGAGCAGCGTGGCCGACACTCTCTGCAGAGTGAACTGTCAGGCAGCTACTTGTGAGGTGACTCCAGGGGTGCCATCCAGGGAAACACCAGCCAGATGATTCGTTAATGAAACCGAGCAAACCTTTGGTTATTAATGAGCCAAGTCATTGACCCAGTCACACCTCCAGGCCCAGGCCCTTTTTGCTTAGAGACAAATGCTGTTTCTTCACTTGCCAGTTCACATGTTCCACAAGCCTCTTGATTTGCATGTTCCCTGGGCCACTGTGACCCCTGCAGCCTTGTCTGCCCTTTCCTCTTGGGGCTGGGAGGAAGGTATTTGTGAGGAAAGATCTCCAAGACAGCTGTCATCTACTGAGACCATATTGTTAGACACCTCTGTGCTTGGGAACATGGGTCAGGAAAGATGGCCCTGGGCTCTGGGAAGCTGTCCCAGGAAGTTTGGCCTGCCACCTAGAAATAGACATTTATTGTCCCAGAGCTGGAAATTTGGTTGCAGGACTCATTTTAATGTGTTGTTTATGTTGGCCACTCTCCTTAGAACAACAGTGACCAGGGAGGAATGACGGGGGTTGTGCTGTGCTCATTTTGGGAGGTTCATTCCAAAAAGGATGAGTTGGCTGATCAGGGACTTTTCTGCTAGAGTCAGGCATGGCCTTGCTGGACAGGGATTGGCTTTCATGTAGGCTGAGTGCCTTTTGGGGGAATGACAGTGGGGTATGCCATGCCTGGAGAGGCCCAGAGGCCAGCTTGCCCTGTCTAAGGCAGTTTCTTCTCAGGTACAGCCATCATGATCCAAGAAGGGTCTGCCTAAGTGTCCCATACATCGGAGCCTTCAGGGCCTTTCCTTGCTTCTTCTAGGCCTTGTCACATGGATTTGAGTTGACTTTGCCCCCCTGACCCCCCTACCAGGCCCAGGAACATTTAGCCCTCTGTGATGGGAAACAGAGACTGGGATGTGCTACTCTGACCACAAGTCTCAGGTCGGCCAAGGGAATGAAACAACATGTACAGACATTTTCCTTCTTCCTTTTGAGCCAAATGTCCTCATCTGTCCTTGAGGGGGCCAGAGTAGAGGTTCCCTCCAGACAACACAATACTTGCAAAGCCACCTCCCTGGCACTCTCTTCAATGAATGATGTAAGTGCCTGTCCCACATGTCAACCCCTATTCAAGGAGCTCATGTGGGGCAGGAGATAGAGTGCATGTTTACTGGCAACTTTTAAGATCTTCTCTTTGTCTTTGGGGTTGCACAGTTTCACTGAAACATGTCAGAGTGTGGATTTCTTTTTTCTATCCTATTTGGGATTTGTTGGGCTTCCTAAATCTGAGGGTTAACACCTTTTACCAATGTTTGGAAAACATCTGTCATTATCTCTCTATTTCTTCGCTCTCATTCTGTTAGCTTCAGGAAATCTGATGATATATATAATATATAACCTTTCTCAAGTGATAGTCCATTGAATTTTATAGGGAGATATTTACTTTTTGCTTACAGATTTGTGGGTTGGCTCTGGTGGCTCTACTCCATGCTGAAGGTCATGTTCAGGTCTAATTCAGATGGCTCTCATCCCAAGACCCAGGAAGAAGGAGCAGCAATTATCTGAGTGTATTCTCAGGCATATGTGAGGCCAAGACAAACCACAGAAGCACATTGAACCTCTGCATACATCATATCTACCGGTACTCACATTTCATTGGATAAACAAAGTCACATAGCTAAGACGGAAACAGTTGGGTGGGAAGTCTACTCCACTCATGAAGGAATTGGGGAAAGACAATTATTTGCTGAACAGTAATGCAGTCTACTAGTCTGTCCTCTTTCTCACAAATATTCACTTTAAGCCTTAAACAAAATGTACTTTTTTTCTCCTCAAAACAGTATAAAAGTTTCATCCAATCATAGCATCAGGCTCAGATCTTGTAATCTACATCAATTCAATTGGCCTAGAGGCCTATGAACTAAAAAGACAAGTATTTGCATCCCCACCTGCCAAAAACCTACACAATATGCTATTAAACAGCCGTGACAAAGTAACCACAATTATCATTTCCATGTGAAAAGGGGAAGAATGAGAGGTACAAAGCATATTCCATAGTAGCGGATTTTCCCTTTTTGGAAACATTGTGAGATCATCCTATTACGGGGCTAGGTGTACCCGGATCCATTATTCTCTGTGGCTCCCAGTTTCACCCTCTGGGAGATCCATTTCTATAACTTATAAAGTGATCTCCCTGATAAGTCTAGTACCCATCTGACACCATACATGATTATTACAATATTACTGACTGCATTCTCTATGGTGTACCTCTCTTTTCTATTATCTTTCTTGCCTGCCTCCAAAGAAAGCACTAGAAAGTATGCCCTCCTTTCAGTAGCTAACTTCCTCAGCCTGCTCCCTGCTTGGAGAGAGTTAGGGGCCAAGGGCCTTTTTATGGCCATGCTTTGGGCAATATAGCACTCCCCAAATCATGTTTAAAAGTGTATTTGATTTTATTATATTTTGAATGTTTGATTGAATAACTTAAAAAATGTTTCGGAGGCACAACTCAATACTTGTATGCCCAAAGTGAGATCCACAATTCTTTTGAGCCTCTATCTCTTCTCTCTTTTTCTCTCCCTTTCCCTCCATCCCCCATCTCTCTCTCCCTTTTCCTCCTTTCTTTCTCTCCCTCCCTTCTCCCTCTTCATCCCTCTCCTTCCCCCGCCCCCTTTCTCTCTCCCCACCCTGTTAATTATAGGTATTTTGAGTTAATCAGGCTTCCATGGAAGGAAAGCTTGATCTTGACCTTAATCTATGACATATAATCTTAATCCAGTCAGGTTTCAACAAATGTGTGATGGCCAGATCTGTGATTTGATCTGTTCTGAGATAGCATCTTAAAGGCTGTGCCCTTGATTTGGACTTTGACCTAAGGCTGCATTTTAATGGCCACCCACTCAGGTTGGTGAGGAATTCACTCCTTTTTGCAACTTTGCAGGTCCAGGGACTTCAGGACCCTCACACTTCTGCTTGCAAACTGCTCAGTTCTTTACTGAGCTCCTTTCTTTCTCGTAACACCCTATGAAATGCAGTTAGTGACAACTGACTCCCACAGGAATCATCTGTTGTGACACTTCTCCACTAGAAGCCATAAAGACATCAGGTGCATTTTCAGCTTTCCAAGTCTCACAGACAGCAATTTTACCACAAGACAACACAGGTGCCATTTTTCTAGCCCCTTTAAATGTCCTTACCACCTGCTTCCCAATCCCCAACACAATGCCACAGATTTGAGGTGACGATAACATTCACTTCTAGGTACCAATTTTTGTCTTAGTTAGTTCTCCCAGCAATAATACTTCCTGTAACTCCAGTGACTCACAACAAAATATACTTTTCACTGCAGGTTCTGCAGGTCTTCTGCTCCAGGCTGTGGGTCACATCGTGCATTCTGGGCTCCAGGCTCAATGGGCTGCTTCTATCTAGGGCACGACCTTCTCACGGCACATCACAGAGTGTGGGCATGAGCTTCTTATTTTAAAAAATTTCTTTCATTTCCACCCTTCTCATTCCATCTCTGTGCCAATTTCTGAGATGTTTCTTTGGCTCTTTTCCAGTTAATGAATTCTTGCGTCTGCTGTTCACTGGGTTTCTAATGTCACTTTTTATATCTAGAAATTCTAGTTGATTCTTTTTCAAATATGTCTGGCTAGTGTTGAAGCTTTCTTTTTCCATTATGTTTACATTTAGAGGTCTGATTTCATAGTTTATATCTGCAAATTTTAATAGCTGGCCGTTGGGGGCCAGTCTTGCTGCCATCGTTTTGGGGGACTCTCACTCATTGTGCCTCCTTTCCTTGGGTTCTAGCAATTTTTCATGGTGAGTTCATATATAACGGATTGTAATCTGCAAGATTCCTAAGGGGTCTGGGCTGAGCATGCATTGTTCCAGAGAGGTTGTGTGAATGCTTTTTCCTTGTGCCCAGAGATGTCACCTACCTGCAATTACTTTAACTTCTCTGCGTGGAGCTTCTCAGACTGAGAAGGTGTTGTAAACCCAAACCCAAATCAGCATGAAAGCAAGCTGGAGCTCTGAACTCCTGTGGGATACTTCCTGGGAACTTCTTGTTCAGTGAGAGGGCCAGAGAGGGCTATGTCCCCTGGTTGTATCCTCTTCCAGTGACCAGATTGGAGGAGGTATAAGCTCTTTCACAGTCATGGTACTGGCCAGCCTTCGGTCATGGTGGGCCTCCTCCCAGAGCCTGCTTGCTTCACACATCCTGGGACTTTTTAACAACTTAGGAAAACAGATCTGCTCTTTATCCAAAAAGAATTCAGTGCAAACAATTACCATGGAGTTTAGGCATTTCAAGGCTGTGATAAAGGAGGGTGGGAGGCAAAGACAGAGTGGCAGACAGACCAAGACAATGATGCTTACTTCTCAGCTGTAACACGAGACCAGGAAGTGGCTCTGAGCAGTCCCTCTGCACCTGGGCCTTGGTTTCCCCATCTGCTACCCAGATGTTCCCCGTGGTCCAGCCACTTCTGACTTGTACCATTGGCTGATTCCAAGCTTGAACATTGCCCCAGGCCTGTTCTTGACATGACTTCACACTGAGGACTTCTTGATCCATTTAGAAACAAGGAGAAACTATTTCATGAATGATTCCAAAAAATTCTCCTAGAAAGTAAGAACTCCACAAAGGTGGTGAGCAGGCAAGCCTTCTGAATTTGCAAAGAGACATCAATTTTCCAGATAATCCCAGACCAGGATGTGACCAAGAGATGTCAGCTCTTTGAGGGGGATGTCAGGCGACCTTGACTCCTACCTGCAATCCCTCCCAGCCCTCCCCCACTCCCTAAGTGCACAGCCAGGGGACTTCTGTCGGCCTGGCCCTCCGTGGGCTAGGATGCCACAGGACCTGGCACTTAGGAGCCATGATTAGTTACCTGACCATGGGGTAAGGGTTTGATTTTTAGCAGGTTATAAATTGGTTTCATGCCCTAGGCCGACTCCACCAAGCACTGAAAATATATTGTCACCTCCTTTCCATTGCCAGCTCAAACTAAGGGACAGCACACAGCCATGAAGCCCAAAGTAACATTATTGCTTTGGAGGTCTGCTGATCACAAAATTTTACACAAGTTTCTTGACACTGAGTTTTTCTCACTGATTTAGGGGCCTGCCTTGCTCCCAAGCTGGGGTGTTTGGCACAATAGCTGTTCTACCTGTGAGCTTTCGGAGTCTGAAAGGAGCAGGGACTTAAACCCAGTTTTTTCTCTCCCATGTGACCTTGAATAACTCACTTAACCTTCTAAATTCCTTTGTTCTCAAAAAAGGGGAGAGTGGTATCTTCTTCCTCACAGAGTTGCTTGGACTGTAGGCTACCATTTACTGAGTAATCGCCGTATGCTGGGCACATGTACTGTATGATTTAACCTTCACCACAACCTCATGGTGTGTGTGTGTGTGTGTGTGTGTGTGTGTGTTATTATTTCTATTTTATACATAAGTTACAGATTCAGAAGTGAAGTGACTTACTCAAGATCATAGTAAGTAGCACAGCTGGGACTTGAACTCGGAAACTGATTAAAATGTCTGCTTTCTTTTTTAAAGATTTATTTTGTTGTTTTTGATAGAGAGAGAGGCAGAGACAGAGTGAGACAGAGAGAAGGGGCAGGGCCCAGAGCAGTCTCCATAGTTGTACAATGTATGAGGCCTGCGAGGCCCGCGAGGCCCTCTCATCCGGCCTGTGGAGACCTTTTTATCTGAATAAAATAATATAAAATAAATAATTAAAAACAAAATCTATGTTTTGATTCTTTTTTATTTGGACCTCGAGTGTGTAGTCGGCCCCCAAACTGCTGCTTGATAGTTAATGCGGCCCTCGGGCTGAAAAGTTTGGAGACTCCTGTCGTACATCATCAGTTTTTGACATAGTTTCATTCCACAGGTAGGCGGGGAGCTGTGCAGGGTGGGAACAGGGCCGGAGGCCTCCCGCATGGGAAGCTCGCCCTGGTGAGAATAAAACTGGTGGCACAGCCCAGTTCAGCATATGGGACTGCACGGGCTGGGCCGGATAAGATCCTTAGACCCTGAGGCTGTAAGGTGAGTGCTTAACCTGCTAAGCCATCCTGGCTTCCCCCAAATGTCTGCTTTCTTAGCCACTGAGATAACACCCACCTGATGTGATCATCACTAGTCTGCCTTGCACACAGTAGGTGCTCAGTACAAATGTGAGAATAAAGAGAGCTATGAGATATATCTGTAAACCAGGTCCTGAGGAGCATGTCGGGTCTCAGGCATGAGCCTGGTCCCTGTGACCTTGGCATAAAGACAGCCAGGCAGCCAGCATCCTTGGGGGTTGTTCCAGGGCCAGACTGGGCAGGAGCACCCCCGCTGGGGAGCCTGCATATGCTCTTCCTTGTAGGTGGGAGGACAAGTGGGCATGTCTGGAATGTGAGCCCAGATCCTGGATCCTGGAGGCAGCACAGGGTTGCTTGGATTGAAGGGGTAAGTCCAGAGCAGAAAGGAAGCCCTTTTAAAAATGAAGGGCAGCGTGAGTGTTGGAGCCAAACGAGGATGGTTGGGAATTTCTAGTAAAACTTTACAGCTTCCGCCTTTCCTCTCCTCTAAATCTTCCCAGGAAAACCATGCGACTAGGGGGCCGTCTCAGCTGAGTGAGGGCAGGAACCAGCCATTAGCTCCGCCAGGGGAAGGCTTTCGGCTCCATGAGCACCTGCCCATTGGCCTGTGGACAGCGGCCTGCTGATTGGGGGCCATAGCTGGTAAGAAGCAGCTGCAGGTGCCCGCGGGAGCCGAGATGGCACGGACGCTGCCCTCCAGCCCTGCTGACCCACATCTGGGCAGAGGAAGCTCAGCTGTTGTCCCTTTTATGCGTATTGACTTAGTGGAGTGTAAACATGTTAAAAGTTCACTTTCTTTTTTACAGGAGTCTATAAAAAAGGCTCTTAAACTAGAGTCCTTGGGCTTCAGCGAGACACACATAGGATCGGGCCCAGGGGCGGGCACAGTCTGTCCTGCCGCCTTCTGCACGGCTGTGTGAGCCCATTTAGGATGTGGCTTCAGCGTGGAGCCTGGCACTCGGGTGTGGCTTGCCCCCTGCCGTGGGCTCAGCCCAGTGGGCAGGGGCTTCTGATGCAGGGCTGCCTGAGGAAGCGCACTGTGTCGGTGAGTCCCTGGTGAAGGCGGGCCGGCCTGCATGGTCCTTGGGGGTGTGAGGTGATTGAGAAGGGTCCCCTTGCCCAGGACTATTTCTGTGGGCCTGTGAAGGTGCGTGAGATCCCAGGGTTTCTGAACAAGGAGGTACCTCTAGGAGAGCTAATGTCCCGAATCCCCAGTATCTGGCCAAGTGAGCGCAGCACTCCTGTCTGGTGATGTGGGTCCTGGGGTGGCCTGCGGGCGAAAGGGAGAGGATGTGAGGCCCTCAATGGAGAGAAGGGCACCTAAGTAGTACCTCTGGTGTCCTTGTTGGGCCTTTGAGACCACAGAGCTCACGGTGTGCCTTGTCCATGTAAAATGCTCCTTTTAAAGGGTCACTTGGTGAACAGACCCCACCAGGCTGTGTGCTGGTTTTGGGAAACTGCATTTGCTTCCCAAAAACCTCGGTTTCCCCATCTATTAGGTTGGGGGGCTGTCCTTGCCCTGCCCACCAGCCTCTGAGGTTGTCACAACGATACATTTGAGAGAGGGTTTTGGGAACGGCGGGAGAGGGGTTTTGTGGCCCGGAGGGAGCTGCCATGAGGAAGGTGACCTGGTACCAAGTCTTGGTGCTCATGGTTCAGTGAACAGCTAGTGGACCAATGAGTGAGTGACAGTGCTTGGGCTCACCCCACGGGCCGGGCCCTGGCACCTGCCCTGATCTCTGTGCCGTGGGAATGGCTTTGAGCAGGAACGTGAGGGCTGCTCCTGCTCATGGGCACACTCACCGGGGCATCCCCCTGAGACCTGCTGACCTCGGCAGAGAACGATGCTCCTCCAGCAGGGTTTGTCAGCACAGCTGGGGGTGCCCTCCATTGCCGCCCCAGTGGTGCCTGGCCCTGCGTGGGCCCAGTGTGCAGGCCTCTCTGGGAACTCAGGGTAGTTGGTTGGGCCACGGCAGCCCTTTTGGCCAGCAGTGGCTGCCAGAGGCCTAGTCAGGGCATGGAATTCCACACAGTGACCAGGGACTTGAGTGATCGCAGCCTAGGCTCAGCCAAATTCGAGCCTTCCTGAGAGGAGGAAGTGTTCAAAGAGGGAAAGGCAGGAGGGGAGGCCACGCCTTTTGGAAAGCTCAGCCACCCCTCCGGGTACACATCAGTCAGAGCACAGGTCAAGGTCAGGCTGGCTCGGAAGTCACAGCTGGTTTTGCCACTCCTCCTTGCTCAAGGCCCTCAGTGTCCCCAGTGCACTTGGTTATGAGGAAAGGAGCTAGTCACTAATTGTAGAGCACTTGGGCCAGGGGTGGTGGGTGGGGGGTGGTGGGTGGGTGGGTGGGGGAGTCGTTAAGTGTAATAAGGAGTGTGAGGCGCTCAGTGCAGTGCCTGGAACATAAAAATGCTCGATAGGTGGGTGGTTGTTTCTCCACTACCGTGATTATCAGTCAGTGTCGTTAGCACTAGTGGTGGCATAGAACCATTTACTGGTGGCAACGTCCTGGCCATGGTAGGTAAGCTTGGGGTGTCACCCTCCAGTACTCCATGGACGGATATTCTAGAACAAAGCTGCCCAGGACAGTGGTCTTTAACCACATGTAGCGACTGAACACTTTAAATGTAACCAGTGAAAATGAGACACTGAGTTTTTAATTTCATTTAATTTTAATAGCCACATCTGGCTGATGGCGACTGTATTGGACAGCACCGTTCTAGAAGGTTTCCTCCAACCTGGATAGTGTCCAGCTGCTGTCTGAGCTCTGAGAGCACTGGATGGGGAAGGGCTGCCAATCCTTGCAGCCCCCTCAGCCACGCTCAGCAAAGGTGGGGCTAGAACGCACACGGTGCTGACGACACCTGGCCGGCTTTCCTCGAACGTGGCTTGTGTGGAGCTGAGCTGGCCACTCCCAAGCACTGACCACAGCTGGGGTTTGGATGTTAGCAGGTCCATGGCTGCTAACTTTTATGGGGATCAGAGCGATAGAAAGGAGTAATTCGTGTTCATTAAACCTCTGTCCCCAGCACTATTTTATAGACAAGGAGACGCCCTCAAGAGGTGGGATGACTTACCTCAGACCTCGCCCCTGTCATAAAGGACCAACCAGGTTTTGTGCTGACAGAACACCAAAGTACAGAGGCTCAAGGCAGCGCTTTGCTGGCCTAGGGCCCCCTCGTGTCCAGCCACCTCCACGGTGCTTCCCCGATTATGAGATACCTGCCCCTGGCCTGTCATTTGTGTCTGACGGTGGGAGGCCAGGGCAGGGAGTAGCTGCCCGCTTCACAGCGGTGGGCATGAAGCTCCCAGCTGGTGCAGGGACCTGCATAGATCCCACAGGGATCCCAACTGGTCCGTCTCCTGGGAGCCGGGACAGTGCCCAGCAACTGGCTGTCTCTGAGCCCACTTCCACCCTCCATGTTCTCCCTGCCTCACTTCGACTTCCTTCAGCCACTCTCTGAGTGGACAGATCACACCCGTGGGGCATCCCATGTGAACTGGAGGCTGGGCAGGGCCCAGAGTGGGGTGGTCCTGCCTCTGCAGTGGGGTGTACCGGTGGGGGGCTGACAGCCTTAATGGGCACATTGTCCCCATGCTGCCGAGAGCGCCGCCTGGCCACTTCCTCACACGCCGCGTGCTGGATGAGCTCATGTCTGAGGCACGGGGCGTCCGGGCCTGGATGCGGGCGGCCGCCGGCCGGCGAGCGCTGGGCAGCCTGGGCCTGGTGGAGTTGTGAAGCGGAACGTTGTAATGAGTGACGCCGGCTGGATTTATGGGGCTGTGCACATGGGCCTGGCCTTCCTGCAAGGGCCTCTGCATGGGAACACAAACAAGTCCTGGCCCAAGAACGGCGCGACTGGGTCTTAACAAGAGCCCAGTAATTACTGGAAGGTCCCGGCTGGGTCCCCAGCCTGTGGAGGAGCGGAGCTTGGGACTGGTTCCTGTGTCAGTTTAGGCTTTGCTGCATTCCTCGCTCTCCACCCAGGAGGCCCAGGAGAAAGCCCCTGGTCCTCTCCTCACCTTTCCTCATCTGTAAAGTGGGATCATGTACCTGTGGAGGCCTTCGGGAGGCAGCATACCAGAAGGCATCAGAGTGGACTTCAGTTACCCATTCTGGCTCTGAGTCCTGGCTCTGCCAGGTTCCTGCTGTGTGGCCTGGGCAAGTCACCTCACCTCTCTGATCTACTCTCCCTCACCTAGAGAGCTGGGGTCCTCATGCCTTGTGGGGTTGTTAGGAGGATTTGGTGAGAGAATGTAGGCAGGCTCCTTAGACTACCGGGTGCTTGGTCACATCTTTGGCTGTGTGGTTACTGTCACTTTCCCAGGCAGATGGGCTCTCGAAGGCCCTGCACTGTGGGGATTCTGCCCCTGTGCTGGGGTAGCCCAGGCTGCAGGCGGCTGGACACATGTCACATCAGGGGCGTGTCAGAGACTCACAGGGGCCTGGCTGTGTGTGCTTGTGACCACAGGTCCCTTTTACTGGTGCAGGAACCGGCACCAGGCCCCAGGCCATGCACTGACCGGGCGATAGGAGCTTGTCCCCCTGGCCCGGGCTGGCGCTGTGAGAAGCTTCCTGACTCAGGATTGCGTGTCATGTCACCGGGACATGCTGCTCATTACCCACCAAGGACCTGTGTCCTGCGCCAATGCCCTTGCCTGTAGTGTGTGCACCTAGCTCAGAAGCAGGCGCTCTGGCTGCACTGACCTGCAGGTCTCTCTCTTGCAAACGTTTTCCTGTTTCCCTTGATTGACACTGTGGATTTAGCATTTAGCCAGAAAGGTCCCACATCCACGCCCTTTTCAAACCAAGATCCCCCAAAAGCAGAAGCACCAGAAGCCGTGGGAGCCAGGCCGTGGTTAGCTGTGCTGCAAGAGGGTGCCGAGCCGGGGCCAGGCGCCAACGTGTGCCCACATGAAGAGAGGGATCCAGCGGGACGTTACCCCTGGCTGACCTCTCCAGGGCTGGAGTGTCAGGCAGGAATGACCACATTCTCGCTAACCTTCCTGCTGCCTTCTTTAACTCGGGCACTTTGCCTGGGACGGGTCTTTGGGGCCCTGGCAGGCTCAGCTTGACCAGTGATTCACGGAGCCTCTGAGAGCCCTGCCCCTGCCCTGGGCTCTCTGGGTGAGGCACCGAGGTTGCCCCGGTGCAGGAACCGGGTTCCTGGCCTCGTGGGCTTCACTGGCTGCTCATTGTTGTCTGCCCAGAGCCTAGGACAGGGCCTGGCCCACAGGGTTCAGGGAATGTGTATGAATGAGCAACACTCACTGTCAGACAGGGCGGCAGCCACATCAGCACACGACAGCCATTCAGGGGGCACTGTGCTGTGACCAGTGGGTATTCAGGGCGCACCAAGAGAGGGCCTCTAGCCTGGACTGGAGGGTCAGGGGAGGCTTCCTGGAGGAGGCAGGAGGGAGGTCCGCCAGCGAGCCTAAGGAGTTGGGCAGGATTGCAGGCAACTGGGAGCAGTATCATGGTCTAGGCTGAGGATCTGGCAGATGCAAAGGCCTAAAGCAAGATGATAGTGGACCCAAACAGAGACAGGACAGGGGGAAAGAGGGCAGAGGGGGAAGGTGAGGCCAGCGAGGAGGACCAGCCTCCTGAGTCCCAGGCCCATGAAGACTTCAGCAGGCAGCTTCTGGACTTCTGCGGGCCCCCTTTCCTTGTCCATTTTGTAAATGGAGACATATACAGGTGTCCTCAAACTACAGCCACATGCGGCCCGCCGAAAACATTTATCCAGCCCGCCGGGTGGTTTTGCCGCCGCTGCCTGTCCTGCTTAGCAGCCGACTTGTCCCAGGCCTGCAGTTCGCATGTGTGGACATGCTGAGGGACAGTGAACTGGCCCCCCGTTTAAAAAGTTTGAGGGCACCTGCAACACCATCAGTGTGCGTGTGTGCATCTCACATGCTGTAAAGGGCTGAGTAGGGTGTGGTGATAGTTTCAGGGTGCTGCCCTCTGAGAAGCCCTGGGGTGACTGGGGACACATGAGGCACAGGAGGGTTCAGGCAAAGGGGAAGTGAAGTCCCTTGGATGTTATCTCAAAGGAAGTCACTGACACCCTTTCGATTGTTTGGATTTGCCCATAATTAAACACTTGAGGGGCTCTCGATGGCTCTTGACAAATATAAGCACTTTGGCTGTAAGTGAAAGTTCCTCAAAGCTTGCTCAGCCCTGGCCTACGGTGGCATTTCCTCCCAGAGGATGCGATGCAGGGCCAAGTGCGTTCTCTGCTGGGGTTCAGAGGCCGCCTCAGGACGGGAATCTGTAGCCGGGACCTACATGGGACCTAATGAGGAGCTGCCGGGGTTCAATTATGCGTCCGGCCCTGGCTCTGCGCTGTTTGACTGACAGCTCATTACCCTGCTGCCATTTTGGGGCAGTGGAATTTAATCTCCCAGGTGGGAAGCAAATCAATTTGCCCATCTGCCGCAGCTGAGTCTGTGTGAACTCCACTCTAATTTATTCTCTGCAGCTTAGAAGCCTTGTCGTTTCTAGGTACAGAAATACCGGGTTTCCCAGCCAGCCTGGCCCGGGTGTGCGAGGTGGGCACACGGAGAAGGTGAGCCGCGGCGGTCAGCAGGGGGGCGCCGTCCGCCTGGCTCAGCGGGAGCTGGGGCTCGTCCGTGGGAAGGTTGTATGTGGGAAGGGGGTGGAGGGGTGCGTGACATCCCATGTGGTTGGGATCAAAGCCGCCTGCTCACGGGCTCAGGCCCATGTGACCTGCTCATGTGCCCCCAGGGCCGTGTTATTCTGTGTCGTGGTCAGGACTCTGCTTTCTAGGCTTTGGAAACAAGAAAATTTGGAGGGTGTTGTTCTGGGACTCGGTTTTCTGCCCTTTGTAAAGTGTGGCCATAGGCCTGCAGCCAAGGCAGTGACCGTTAACTCGTGACACTGGGACAGCTGGAGGCCTCCTCCCCAGTGAGCACGTAAATGTGGCGTGTGCTCTAGGGCACAGCAGCAGTACTCCCCACCCCGCTGTGGGCGTGGGGCCCTTGTGGACTCTGGAGAGTGCTCTGGGTGCCCTATCGAAGCACCTAGGCTGTTAGCAGATATGCATTCAGAGGGCCTCTCCTAGGAGAGATGGCAGCTGCTTGGTAGGGGACAGAGTCCTGGCTGATTCTGCTCAAGTTGGAAGGCTGTTTCTTTCCATGTCCCTCAGTGCTATGCTCTGCTCACACAGAGGGCTTAGAGTCTCCTCAGATGGACATGAGTGACTGTGTGTGTGCATGTACATGTGAGTATGGGTATGGGAGGGTGTGTGTGTGAGCATGGGTGTGCATGTGCACAGGTATGTGCATGGGTATTGATATGCATGGGTGTAGGAGGGGTGTGTGTGTGCATGGGCATGTGTGGGTGGGTGTTCATGAGCATAGGTGTACATGGGTATGGGAAGGTGTGTATGTGACCATGGATGTGGGAGGGGCATGTATGTGTGCGTGGATTGTGTGGGTGTGTGTGCATGTGCATGGGTGTGGGAGGGTGTGGGTGCAGGGGTGTGGGAGGGGTATGTGTGTGGGAGGGGTGTGTGTGTGAGCATGGGTTGTGTGTGGGGTGTGCATGAGTATAAGTGTAAGTGGGTATGGGTATATGTGTGTGAGCATGGGTTGTATGGGGGTGTGATGTGTGTGGGAAGTGTGTGTGTGTGAGCAGGGGTGTGGGGGTGTGTGGGTGCAAGGGTGTGGGAGGGGTGTGTGAGCATGGGTGTGGGAGGGGTGTGTGTGAGCAGGGGTGTGACAGGTGTGTGTGAGCAGGAGTGTGGGAGGGGTGTGGGTGTGAGCAGGGGCATGGGAGGGGTGTGTGAGCATGGGTGTGGGAAGGGTGTGTGTGGGGGGAGGGGTGTGGGTGCAGGGGTGTGGGAGGGGTGTGTGTGTGAGTATGGGTGTGGGAGGGGTGTGTGTGTGAGCATGGGTGTGGGAAGGGTGTGTGTGTGGGGAGGGGTGTTGGTGCAGGGGTGTGGGAGGGGTGTGTGTGAGCAGGGGCGTGGGGTGTGTGTGAGCAGGGGCGTGGTAGGGGTGTGTGTGAGCATGGGTGTGAGAGGGGTATGTGTGTGAGT